>JAEIIJ010012373.1:0-26035 GCA_018904815.1 Drosophila ogumai | reverse complement strand
AAAAAAAAAAAAAAAAAAACAAATAAGAGAGAAAGAATTAAAAAAAAATTTTTAAGATTTTAAAATTTTAAGATTTATAAAAATGGACTAACATTTTAATATTTATAAAATATAAATTTACTATGCAGATTTATTAAACTAATAAAAACTGAAACTGAACTAAACGTTGATTTGTCCATATTATTAGTTTAAAAGTTTCATAAATAAAAAATCTTGTGTAACTATAAAATTAAAAGCTACCTATACTAAAAAAATAAATAAATATAAATAATTCAACCTATTATACTAAAATATAATGACTTATTATATAGTTGTGACACATTTGTGCTCGATGAAAGACTTATGGACTGTAACGGGAAATAACTCATAATATTATAATAACAGTATTTGAATTATTTAAAATTTAACAATTATTCATTGCTGAGTTGTTAAATGTACACATCCGCTGCTGATTTAAAGTTCCCGGAAAAGATTGGGTAGCGTAACCATAGAAACCCAAGCTGTGATGAATAATATAGAAAAAATTCTTAATTTATTGATTATCTAAAGAATTTTATGTTTAAATTTCGGAGTAATTTGGTAGCTGGTAAATAAGTTGTGTTATATTATCAAATTAAAAAAAAAGGATATAATATAAAAAACAATTCGAAAAGTATGTTTAGGATCTAGAACCTATCCGAATCGATTTATAAAACTAAAATATTTAAAAAATTGTTTATAAAAACAAACTTGTAAAAAAATGATTAAATTTATATTGAATTTTACTTTGTTTATACATGCTGTATAAATCTACTAAAGTCAAAAGGAAAGAACTTCGAAAATTTTATTTATACAGAAACCAACGAGTTCGAGCTTTTGTATATGTAAAATCATGTATAAAGTAAAAAATATTTTCAGCTCAATAAGATGTAAAAAAGAAAAAAAAATCCATTTAAAGTTAAATTAATAAATCAATAAATTATTTAGAAAATGAACTATTTTTTTTTAATGGCATTGAAATAAATAAAAAATCATTTTTAGAAGAATTTTTTTGATAAAGATTCTGAAAGGTTACGTAGGTCAATGATTGAATTTAAGTGACTAACGCTGATTTAGTCATATTTTAGTAACATTATAAAATGTAATAATAAAAACAAATTATAGATGAGTAAATAGAATAATACCTAGTCACGTTTTAAAATCAAAATTCTTGTTATGATAAGCTAGAAATTATGTTTATAGATCAATTATGGATTATTTAGCAATTGACTTTAATGACACCGCCTTCTGACGATAACGTTTTTGTGTCAGAAATATTTTTATATCCTTCTCCGATCGATGGCACACTTCTGCCTCATGGCAAGCAGGGATCCGTAGAAGCGATCAAGATTATGGTGAAGGCGGACTTTGGGGCCGAGATCATTCGCAGACTGTGTGGGTGGCAAGGAGGGCATGATTT
The DNA here is from genome assembly GCA_018904815.1 of Drosophila ogumai. Taxonomy (NCBI): domain Eukaryota; kingdom Metazoa; phylum Arthropoda; class Insecta; order Diptera; family Drosophilidae; genus Drosophila; species Drosophila ogumai. The sequence continues at coordinate 24,597 of JAEIIJ010012373.1, read as the reverse complement.
ATGGGGCTGGGGCTGGCCAAGGTGATTACTATATAATTCGGCTGATGACATTACTCACTGCTCGCGCCCATCTAGGACGGAGACAAACAAACCCGGAGCGGTGGGTGACCTCTCACCGATAAGAGGGACCGACCGACAGACCGCAAGTCGCTTTGTAAACAATCAAAGCTGTATTTATAGCCGCCGATCGGGAATCTTTAGCCTATCTACCCATCCCATCTTGCAGCACTATAAATACATAGGAAGAGCCCCTCGTGTGGGGGAGTGGGCGCCCACTTGGCAACAGGAACCACTTGAGGCATCGCTAGTCCGATAATATGACTGACTCTTCACAAAATAAAATCCCAGAATAAGTATGGTGATGATTTATGCTCCTCCAAGATTCGTGTCGATCTGATTACTTCGGTCGTCTGGCGAAATACTATATGGGGCGACGGGTAACGTGCTTCCCTGTCCGTTCGATTGGACTAATTAACTGAAAAACGAATGAAATCAACACACCATTTGTGCCCGATGGCTGATTGCCATAATCTTCGGCTCCAAAGTTCATTGTCTGGGCCAAGGAATTGTTTATTATTATTATGCTTTCTTTTTGTTTCTACAGCAAATCGTCGAAAGTGAAGTAGCATTTAACGGCAATGCCCTGGATACTAAATTCTAGGCATGAATCAGGCCTCTTCTACTTGGAAATAAACAAATGTTTAATTGAAATAAATACGTTTCAATAAAATTGCAATACTTGAAATGTTATCAATTGCAATTCGATGTGATGTGATCAACCTAATCAGCAATTTGCATTGTTTGTTTGCTCAGTATATTTTAAACTAGGTCTTCAAATATAGACATCGGTAATCGTCGGAGCTTTACCAGGGACTAAGGTCGTTGATTTCCTGGACTCCTTTTCACTTTATATAGTAGTGAAGCTACAAATTTATGAAAGTAAATAATTGCATCAGAGTTTACCGGAAATTCCCTGTCTATCACGATTAGTTGTGAATGGATTGATTATAATTAAGATGGGGTGGAAAGGTTAATCGAATTATTTGTTATTTACAATCAATCGAGTGTTATCAAAGGATCAAGGTTGTGTTAAAGGCTGAGTAAAATTGAACTTTATTTTTTATTATTCATAAAGCCCCCACCAAGTAAATCACACTTGAAACAAAGTAATTAATTAAAAATCCTCAAAACCTGACTTGGAAAAAACAGACTCAGACTCAGGGAAAATCTTTAAAGTCAAGACCTTCAATAATATTGCATAACCCTTACACTTGTCACTTGAAGTGCGCAAAAATAAACCAATTAAAAGTTTCCACTACCCTGTTTTATTTAGGGGAATAACCGCTGTCGATTCCAAGAATTTGATATGCAATTACAGGCACTGCTCGAGAGGCATTAATTAGTATTTCTCGCAGGGCATAAAAATGAATGCATCAAGCATCATGGGTGAAGTCATCCACTGTGTGCGTGGAAACTGGCCTAAGGTCCCGGAATTCCCGGCTATTTCGCATTATTGCCGGAAGTAAACACTGGCCGAGACATTGCACAATGAAATTGCGTAGCTAGGGTCCAGCATGATCGCTTGTAATCAGTTGGGCGCCCATGAAATCCCATTATCAGCAACATGATGTTTCACTAATTGTCAGTGTCTACGCAACATTTTATGTGCCAGTACATGCATACATATATTATTTCGATCGTCATAGGAATCCGAGTAAACTGCAATGCGCTTGCCGTGGAGCTCAGAATGTTCTCGGTAAACAAGCGGCGTCTGTCTCACAAATGCTGATGATACTTCCTATTGCATAGACAGATTTGTTCTGTTAAGTCGATCCTTAATGTCATTATATAGACGTATTTTTAATTTTATGCCATTAATATTAATTTTTAATCATTTTTCACCAAAGTTTACCATTTTTATTTAACAAAAGTTAAACTGAAAAATCTAAATTTACCTAAAACTCACCAGTTTTCTTATCCAGACATTAATTTATTTCGCAATGTACTTCGACTTTTTCATCAGCCTTTACTTCCTCGACAATGGTTGGCATGCCAATAGGTTATCTTTGCTGTGATACTTGTACCAATGAAAATTCCAATAAATTTTATTTTATTTATTGCATACTTTTTTGAAATTTTTAAAATTGTTTTGAAATCATTAGTTAAATTAATGTGTGTTTAACTTTTTAACTCAGTTTTCCAAATTTGAATAAAAACTGTTCTTTAATCAACAATTTTCTCAATAACAATGTGTTCTTACACTTGGATCCCAATTTAAAAAGTAAGAACTTTTAGCTAACCAGAAAGTAGCTGACCTTTGAATTTCCTTAAAAAAGAGGCTCCAAATAATGCTACCAAATAGCATAATTATACAGAAAAGTACATTAAAGTTGGCCCACACATATTTTATTGCATACTTTTCAGCACCTCATTAAAGGATTTCAAAAACCAAGTGATCATAGGGTACTAGTTCGGAGCGAAACCATCCTCAGGATCTCCCAGACCGGGTTTTGATTTAACGTATCAGATATAACACAAAAACATTTTTAATTATGTAAGCAAAACTTTGTTTAATACACCTCCCTAATACAACCATGGACACAGTATAAACTTACATTTATTTACGATTATGTTAAGTTACCAAATTTAAGGAAACAGTACACTAATCTTAGTAAAAACTTAATTATTTTTTGAACCAAAAAAAAAAGCCGAGTGATTTCTGAAGCACCCCTGAATAATCCACTTTCAATTAATAATTCTTAGATTTTTGCCCCATTTCCCATTTGCTATTATTTTATTGATTAATCTTTGACAACCCAATTATTTTATTATTTATACAATATTTTTAGCTTGGATCACAAAGAAATTAATTTCAAAATAAACTCAAGGTAATTCATTCTGTACGGGGTGTCAAATTAATCTTGAGGCCTCTATATTTTCTTTTTTATTTAAGATTAGATTTAACGCTATTTGCTTTCGGAGACGAATGTTTGCGCCTAAAAAAGCGGATTAAACTGGCAATTTTTGCATTTTAGCAATTTAATCGAAATACACTTTCTTAAGTCAAATGCGAAATCGAACCTGGAAAGGTGAAATTAAATAAATAAAATTATTAAACTGCTCGTTAATAAGCCAAACCTTCAGGTTGTGGAAATATACTGAATTTATATTATTTTTAATGCTTTAAGAATATTGTTTTTAAAAATCTGGGAATAAATTTTTTTAAAGTAAAATTTTATTTGTTCTCAAAATCCTGTAAATTATGATCAAATAATGGTGTCTTAATTCTGTTAATAAACCTTAAATAGAAAACTATTTTTTTAAGACGGGAAAAAGCTATATATTTCTCAAATTATTTTAAAGTCACGAGCTTAGACCTTTATTGATTGAAAGGCGAATGGAATTTCCATAAATCAGTTATTTTGATGTCATTTCCTAAGCTCTATCACTAGAAGGTCGATTGGTTTTTCCTGAATTCCTAAGGTGTTCCCCAGCTAGTTGATAGATAATTGATAAAGCACAAACTTAAAACCTTAATTGATTTGAACTCGATTAGAATTTCCATGTAAACTTTGCCTATGATAACTGATATATGTTGCAGAGTCATGCTTAAGCTTCCTGCCAAAAAGTGTGTGTTATACGACGATCGCCGAAGCACATTGTAAATTCCGATCGATCTGATTACTTGAGTGGGCAAAGCCCTGGCATATCTCGCCCTCTCCTGGTTGCCCATCTGGGCCAGGCGGCACGTCCGCGCGATATAGTGGCAGTACCTGGTATCTCGCCATTATGTGTCACGAATGCTGCACGATCTCGGCACGATCTGTGCGTTGGCTTCGGCTCCCAAGTATAAAAAGTAATGCTCGTGCGCCGCCTGCTCCCAGTTGCGCGCAGCTCGGCTATAGCGAATAGCACTTGGAGGAGAGTTTTCTATATACATAATTATTTGTTGCGGAGCGGAGAAAGTATTAGTGTTAACACAACAGAATGGCTCAGAAAGTAAGCACTCTTCGATTTCTGCCCCTGAATTTAATTGAAGGCAAAGTCTAGAAAACAAAACACCCACCCAGTGATAAAGCCAGGCTAATCGCTAATCAATGATCGAAATAAACCTTAGTACTCACTCGCACAATTACACTCCACAATGATTTATGGCGGGGGCCAAGCCCCGGGCCCTCGTGAAGTGAATGGAACTAATAAATCGAAACTGCCTACGAAAGTGTACCAGATTTATTTAAAATAATAAATGTTGCTCGAAATATGCGAAACTGTGACAATGCCCCCCCCGTGTGTCTGTCTGATCCTTTTGTTAATATAAAGTAAAAAGATATGGCTCTGCGCACTCCATCAAACTCGTTTGATCTGGCTCAGGATGCTGTGCGTTGAGCTAGAACCGGACAAAAGCGCATCCCCTCAATTGGGGGCAGTCGAAAATTCAATTAACCGAATAATTCAACTTTCGACAGATCTTCTGGAATATATTAGTGGCGAGCCTGGTGCTACTGCTGCCGCTCAGTGCCGATGCCCGACCCTCGACGGCGGGAGTGGAGCAGCCGCCGCCGGTGGATCCCAGCGAGTACCATGGCAACCTGTCGGCGGAGACCATACGGAAGGTGCAGCAGTGCGAGAAGGACATACCCACCATGGAGCTGTGCATGCGCTGTGCCAAGGTGACCAAGTCGGATATCGTCTATCCCATTTGCTGCAGCAACGACGATGGCATCAAGGACTGGTGCAGGGAGTACGTGTTCTTCGGCATCGAATAGGAAGGACCTCCTTTCATCGAACAATTAAATTATTTCGCACTCCTGCGCAATGGATTGGCTGTGATAACCTACTGTATTTATTTTAAATTATGTATGTCTAGGAATAAACAAGGCTAAATTAGCGTATTTGCTGTCTTACCCTTTCCCCCCAAAAGAAACGCCTTCACTCCATTTTAAATGTATCTCTTTTATTTATTTCTCATTGTTTTTTGCGAATTTTTTGTGGTAAATTCATTTGTTTTTGGCTTTTTAGAAAACTTTATAATAATTACAAATCTAATGGCTATTTGAAATTGATTTTGAAATGAAAAGTAAATGGTGGCTACTAGTTTTTAGTTAGCAATCAAAAATGTTTAATTTTAATCGAATCTTTCCTAGTGGTACACCCTTCTTTGGGCACTCTTTCATATGGCGAGTTGGCTTAAAAAAAACATAAGAAAAACGAAAAAGGTAAAGATAATGCACATCCGAACATCACCGCCGTTTCGTTGGCGTCGACGAACATTGAACTTGCACTACGCGATATATACTCTATATAAATGTACATAACAAACAAGGTACAACCAAGTAACGATCGATTGTGTTTCTTTGTTCTTTTCATATTTTTTTGGGTTTTGCACTCGATGCGACGGCTGCTACTGCTGCTCTTCTTCACATGCTTGGCATTTGATTTGTTTTTCTTTTTTTTTTGTTTTGTGTTTAAAGTTGACTGAAAGCAACATTTAAATATTAAGTCGCGTGAAGAGTTCAACTTACCAGAATTCAAGCACGCTATTAAATATCTTTTTGGTTACTTTTTAGTGATTTTAGTGTGAGTTTTTCTTTTGTTAGTGAATGGGAGAGAGGTTTGTTGTCTTTGGCAGCTCGCTGGGAGCATCGGGACGAGCTAAATGCAGGTAGGAGCAGTCCGCATCCTCGCAGCGTCCCATCAGATCGAACGGACAGATGGTGGCATGGACATCCAGATGACTGCGTGAGAGAGAGAAAGGAGAGAAGAGAAACCCCAGCAAATACATTTCTCCAAGCCGGCAGAGATCGCTAGATGCCTAACTCACCTGTTGTAGTTCCGCGGCATGGGCGTTTGGTAAGCCGGAAGGTAGTGGCTACTACCTGACCCTGGCTCTGGCTCTGTCTTCTCCTCGCACAGCGTCCGCATTGTGCTTATCGTATAGGGCCCTGGCGAGTCCTGCTTGGGAGCTTCTGTCGCCTCGTCCTGCGCCTGATTCTGAAAATAAACTCAACCGTTTCATTAGTGCGGGCTTTTGGCACCATTCTCGATGTCTAACACCCCATAGAGGGATGCTAGTCGCGTTGAATGAAGTTCTTAGCAATAGGTTTGATTTTGAAGCAATTTCTACAAATGGAAATCCACGCACATCTGGAGTCTCCACCGCCATCGGTTGTGGTTCAGGTTGGCCTTCCTTCTCCGTTTCTACAGTAGCTGCAACTATCGTTTCGCTGGGACTCGACGTCTCCGTCAATCCGTTTGGCTGCTCGGCTGGAACATTCTCTCGTTCTCCTCCATTTTCAATCACAGTTTTTGGTTCCTCCTCCACTTCAGTCAGTTTGCTCAGGTCGTCGTACTTCACTATGGAGTTGTAGAGACGTATCTCCTTGGTGAGTTGCTTGGACTTGAGGCTGATATCCGCCTTGCCATCGTCGCGTAACCTGCAAGAGAATCAAACCTATAATCGCATAGAACACGCCTAGCAGCCGCTTTGCTTTGATTTGGTTTTCTGCCAGTCGCTCTGTTCCAGCTTCCCACGCCGTTCTGGTTGGTCGTTGTGGTTGATGAAGTGCTGATGTTAGTACCTGTAGTCATCGCCCCTTAATCCTCGGCCTAGGTCCAGGGCCGCTGCTCGGAGCTTGTGTCGTTTCTGTTTCAGTGATATGATGATCTCATGGCTGGCTTGAATCTCCGGCTGGATCCGCGACAGCTTCAGTTCCTCCTGTCGGGCAGCCTGCTTCACGGACTGCATTTCGGCATAGAGCTCATTGAGACGCTGCGAACAGCGCAGGCGTATAATCTTGGACTTTTTGGCCTCCTCGACCATTTGCAGAGACTTGTCCAGATTGGTTATCATGCTGGAGCTGCCAAGGGAACCCAAAAAAAATCAGAGTTAAGTAGAATAAGTGACTTGAGGCACTTAATTGCTCTCTCCTCTTACTTACCCGATCTTGGCAAACGAGTTCTCAAAGGCCTTCAGCCGACTCTCCCTGGGCGGTTGGCTTGGCTTTGTCTTTTGGTTGCTAGCTTTGGTTTGCGCAGGCTTGGCCTGAGGCTTTCCTGGCGTCATAGTTGCCTTACTGTTGGTGAAAGTAGGCACTAAGGCTGCTTTGGCAGGCTGATTAAAGCCGTTTTTGGCGGGCATAGGCTTCTCCGCAGCGGAGGCTTTGCCTGCGGCTACCGGAGGAGATGCTGTTTTCGCTGTCAGATTCTTTTTCTTTTCCAGCAATCTCATTCGCTCGATCAATCGAAGATACTCCTTCTGCGACGCTACTGGCAAATGCCGCACAGCCTGTTGAAATTAGGTGAGTTAAAATCAGGTGGTCATTGCCTACGTTAGAGCCAACACTTACCACGGGCGTAGTCTTTGTCTGCTGCATCAACTTGGGAATAGTAACTGCAGGCTGTTTTTCTCCGTTCACCTTGGGGTTCTCTTTGGGCACCTTCTCTGGAACAGCTGTCGTCGTTGCTGCCTCTGGCGAATCGCCACTTGCTGGCGCCTTTGATCTCGCCTGCCTTAGGAAGTCATCAATCTTTCTCTCAAAGTACTCATTGATCACGGTTCGCCTGAGGTTGCCATTATCGCTAGGCGCCGTATCCGCAATCTCTGATATGGGAGTATTTGATCTGGTGGTGGATCCACTTGGGCTGCCACCCATGGTCAAGCTCAGAGGACTGGCAATGTCCGCGTAACTGGCATAGGAAGAACACAATCCCAGGTCCAAGTCATCATCGCTGGCAGCCGACTCCTCCGCCAGACTGATGACCAACTTGTTCACCTTTATGCTGGCCGGATCCATGGTGGTAATAATGCGAGTGCTAGATGAGATCCCATTTTTGCGGTGCAGCGGGGCGCTGGGCTCCTTGATCATTAATGTCGTTGGACGTTTGATGCTTAAACCCGAGGCAGATGCCTCGTCCATTGGCAGTTTTCGCTTGGTCGTTGTCATCTTGTTAATCACCTTGTTGGGCTTAACGATTTTAATGATCTTGGTGGACGGTGATGAAGTGGGCTTTGTGGCCTGGATGGATTTTTGGGTGGCAACAACTGGCGGCTGTGGAGTTTCTGCAACTTCCATTGAGATTGAAGAAGCAGTTTCCATAATACTTGGCTCAGCAGTCCTTTCCTCAGCTGTTTGTTCTGTTAGCTCTTCGTCAACCGGCTGCTGATTCAGTGAAAGTTCTACATCTAGGTCTTTTTCATTAACTTTTGGCTCAATGATGTCTTCTCCTTCTTCAACTGGCTGCTGATCCTCTAAAGCTTCTTCATTTTTAATAGGCTGATCCTCTAAAGCTTCTTCATCTTTAATAGGCTGGAAGCGCCTTACGGCATTCTTAAGGATAAGCGGACTGGTTGCTGATTTCGATTGCGGATGGCTTATACGCTTTTTGGTGGCTATGCTGGAGAGGAGCAGTGAACGCAACTCCTCCGGATCATCAGAGTCGCTGGCCGAGTGCGGTTCTTCATTGAGTTGAGCTGCAGGAGGAGGAACAGAATAGGTGACAGGCGGCAGAGGAGGCTCTGCAGGTGGTGGGGGCGGCGGAGGCGGCGGTTTGTTTGGACGTAAATTTGACAAAAGCATGGCTCGCAAGGCGCCGGCCTCGTCATCACTCGTGTCCGCCTGATATTTGTCGAGACTCTTGCTGCGCGTCTGCGAATTGTCCATGGTAACGGACTGCATGTCCGTGACGGAACTGTGGTTGGAATGCTCATCAACTAAATGCATGGCATCCCGGGCATCCTCATCCTCCAGGTGCATATGTGGAATGTGAAACGGTGGCGGTGGTGGTGGCACCTCGTCGTCCGTGAAAATTTCAAGCGCTCTCCCCTTACAAAATTCCGCTTTGATGTCTTCCTCCTCATCCTCCTCGTCTATCACAATGGGCATGGATACGGGCGGCAGGGAGTTGGGCATGAAGCAGCGCCAACTACCGCCGGCGTGATCCATTGAGTTCCAGTTGTTGGACCACGAATCCCAGGCATTGTGCTGATCATCGCTGTCCGTCTCGGCCAGCTCCATGTCCACTGGCTTCGTGTCCACAGCATCGTCTATCAGGAATCTTGGGGGACTTGGTATGCGCTCTGGCGACGCGGCTGGACTGATCTCCATGAGGTCGTCGATGTCATCGTCATTGGAGACGGGATGCACGCGATTGATCATATCGGTGGGCGAGTAGGCTCGCTCCGCATCCCGTTTCTTGCGTGCCTGATGCTTCCTGAGTATGGCCGATTTCAGGGCTATCAGTCTCAGCCTCAGCTCAGCAGGATCTTCAGGCTGCTCTTCCTGCTGCTGCTGGTGGGGATTTGGTTCGGGCTCATCCTCCTCGGCGTCGGCGTCGGAGAGTACCTGCAACGGTGGCAGCAGCTCAATTTCGTTCTCCCGTTGGTATTCCTTTCTGTACTTCGGACTGGGTGACTTGCGCAAACGGTTTTGTCGCTCCAGTCGCTCCTTCAAACTATTCTTGTACTGGCCCAGCTCCTCCTGCCGCTCCTCAAGGGCCAGGGCCACGCGCAGCTTGTGCCGGCTGAGCTTGAGCCTCTGCAGGTCCGCCACCTCGTCGTCCTCGCTGTCAATGTTCACATAACACTCGTCGTCGGTGGCGCTGTCCAGGGACTCCAGCAAAATTCCGTCCTGATGGTTCGTCGGCGAGTGCCCGTAGTGCTGCTGCTGGTGGAAGTGACGTTGCTGGTGATGGTTATATCCCTGCCGTCGGCGATGCAGTGGCGGCGGCGAAGGCGATAGCTGCTTGTGTTTGGTGCGCCTGCTTAGGGGATTCCGACGATAATCTTCGTCTACGGTCGATCTCCGATGATGAGTCTTGTCAGCTTGGTCCAGGCGACGTATCTTGTGCCTGCGATACTTGCGCTGCTCCAGGAACTCGTTATCCGACTGGCTGGACACATCCGACAACACGTAAACGGTTGGCTTGTGCTGGTAACGGAAATCACGCTCCGCGGGCTTTGAGTAATCTGAAAAGAAACAAAGTTTATTTTCAAGGGCTGGAGAAATGATTGACAGATCGATCAAGTCCGATTGAATAACACGCAGTATATCTCAAGTTCAACCCCCAGGAGAAGCCCTATCAACTCGAACTCACACACGCACACATGTGCATACATGCCACTACATGTTGCTTACTGTACTGATTCGCCAAATTGGCGGACAACATGTCCATGCGCTCCACATCCTTGTTGTTCTCCTCCAGCTGCTGGATGCGAGCGCGCAGCTTGAACTCCTCGTCCTCGGACGAGATTATCATCTCAAAGTCATCCACAATCTCGCCCTCTTCGCGATCGTCCTCTTCTACCCCGCCTTGGCCTTGGCCACCAGGGTCTCCTATTGTGGGCCCATCCATAAGTGTGGGCGGATCTTTTTTCTGCGGCGTCTGCTGTCTAACTTCCATTGGCATGGAGGCAGTGCAGACAACCATTTTTGGTTTGCGAATTTCAGCACTTTCAGCTTTTTCTTTTTCTTCGGAATTCACTGATACTTATGCATAAAACGACCACTGTGGCCGAGCAGGTAGTAGCTGAAAAAACCAGAACGCGTCGAAAACTGCACGGATATTGCGAGCAAACCAGCCTGGTCACACTGTTTTAAAGACCTGTCAAAACATCGATAGTTTTTTAATTTATTTTTATAAATAATTTGGTATGTATATATCATATTTGATTGATAAATCTGCTTGTCTCAATATTTTCTTGACACTCCAATAATTACCAAATTTTTAACTCTAAAATCTTTAAACTATCGCCATTGCCAACCACGTTGTTATCGATAGGGCTATCGATGTTTTGACAGCTCCGCCAACTGTCAACGCGACTTCCGCTCTTTTCCTACCCAGCTCGCGAAGCAAAATGCAGCAGAAGGTATTTGCCAGTGAAAAAACACAGAATTCGTGCCCTACTAATGCCTAAAATGTTGCGAATATTTGTATTTTGCAGCGCAGAGAACCCGTTCAGGCTGTCCAGGTCTTCGGACGCAAGGTGTGTGTGATATAAAGCCCTGAAATCCATCCAAACTTTCGCACGTGTAGCAGACGAAAACCGCGTCAGTCGGCGGCAAAAAGAGTTGGGCTCTGCCGCCTCGCCGCTGAGGTTATGTTTGTGTGTGCGCGAGTGCTGTTTGGGTTTGCAACAAATGTTGGAGCGGACAGTAATATGTGGTTTGTTTATTATTGCAGAAAACCGCCACCGCTGTGGCCTACTGCAAGCGTGGCAACGGCCTCCTGAGGGTGAACGGTCGTCCCCTGGAGCAGATTGAGCCCAAGGTCCTGCAATACAAACTGCAGGAGCCCATCCTGTTGCTCGGCAAGGTATGTCCATGTGTTTTCAAGTGACCAAGGCTACGTTACCCCTTCCCTGATGTGATATGTGAAAAGTAGCGCAAAACAGTGGAAGCGGCAACAAGGCCTTTAGAAGCAAAATGATGATAACATTTATCCCGAATTCGAAGCCAAATGAGATAAATATTTGTTTCTGATTAAAACTGAAGCAATGTAAGGTTTATTAATTGAACAAAACATGTATTAATTCGTTTCCTTATCTATGTTTTGCAGGAGAAATTCGCCGGCGTGGACATCCGTGTGCGCGTCAACGGTGGTGGTCATGTAGCCCAGATCTACGCCATCCGTCAGGCCATTTCCAAGGCTCTCGTTGCCTTCTACCAGAAATGTAAGTAAAATCAACAAACTTGTGGCCGCCTTAATAGGTTTTTGTTTGAGAGAAACCCCGTCTCTCTTGCAAATGATTCAATAAAGGCCAGAGTGACCTATGAGCATATACCAACCAAGTTGCAAGATTAGTGTGCAGATTGGGTGATGCATCAGAAACATAAGGAACCGAAGCCCCTTCTTCCAGATTTTCGTTGGATAATCACACGTCCAATGAAACATTTAAGCAAGGCAGATCGAACCCCATTGTGAGCATATACCAACCAAGCTGTCCGATAACTTGACAGAATTGGGTGATGCTTCAGAAACATCTGAACGCTCTAGTAGATATTTTGTGCACCTTCTCCCAGATTTTTGTTGGAATTTTCAACCTTTTCCAGTGAAGGACTCGAGCAAGGGAGAACAAGTGAATGTCGCAATCAAAGAGAGTGATCGGCAGATTTGACCATTGCTATTTGAGGCTTCATCGACACTTCATCAACTCTATGTTTTAAGATTATTTCTTTGAAAGGAACGTCTTACTAACTTTTATTCCTCTTCCTACTTTCCAGACGTCGATGAGGCCTCCAAGAAGGAGATCAAGGACATTCTGGTGCAGTACGACAGAACCCTGCTGGTCGGCGATCCGCGTCGCTGCGAGCCCAAGAAGTTCGGCGGTCCAGGTGCCCGTGCCCGCTACCAGAAGTCGTACCGTTAATCTACTCTGGTTTTCATTTTGGATTAGAGCTATTTTTACAATTTGAAAATGGTGTTTGCACGCAAGTGCGAATAAAACGGAATAATTAACTGTAAAGATGAGTTGATTAAATTTTTATTTAATTGGTATGATGAATAAGGGAAATGGTGGAAGTCCTCTATATAGTGTTTTTTTTTTGTTTTATTTTTTAGAAAATAAATTAATTTAATCTAGTATTATTTTGTACAAGATGATTTAGTATTTTTCCGACTACTTTAATTCGATTAAAATAATCGATAACGATTCAAACACTATCGGCCATCGAATGTCAACAAATAACGAAAGAAGAAGATTTTTAACATTAGTCATGGGGGCATTATTTGGGAAAAGCAGCAAAAAACCGGCCATTAGCCGAATTACCGACCAGGACAAGGCGGTGCTGGTGAGTCAGAGGACCCTTTCTCACCTGATTCCACTTCTAAGCCTTGACAAATTTCCCATTGCAGCAATTGAAGCAGCAGAGGGATCGCCTGAAGCAATACCAGAAACGCATTGAAACGCAATTGGAGAATGACAGACTTATGGCCAGGAAGTGCCTGCAGCAGGGTCGCAAAGAGTATATACTTTACCCATAATATTGCACTAGGTCCAAGTTTCTATATAAAAATCTTCTTACAGCCGGGCCAAGCTGCTGCTACGCAAGAAGAAGTACCAAGAAAGTCTACTGACCAATACCGACAAACAGCTGGAGAACTTGGAGAAGTTGGCCGCCGACCTGGAGTTCGCCCAGGTGGAAATGAAGGTGTTGGATGGCCTGAAGGCGGGCAATGCGGCCCTTAAAAAGGTTCACGAAATGCTGGACATAGACGAGGTGGAACGAATTATGGACGAAACTCGCGAGGGCATCGAAAAGCAGCAAGAAATCGACGCCATACTGACAGACGTGCTGACCACGCAGGACGAGGAGGATGTCTTGGCGGAATTGGATGCTCTTGAGGCAGAGGAAGAGCAGCAGAAGGGCATTCAGCTGCCCGAGGTGCCCACCGAAGACCTGCCCGCCGCGGCGGATAGCGAGTCCGCAGAGGAGCCGGCAAAAACCAAAGCAATCAGCAGCAAACCCAAGAAAGTCCTAGTGGAGGCTTAGACCCAAAATCAAATCGAAACCAATGCCATTTTGTATATGTATGTATAGCCGTTCAACTAAATATCTCGTTAAGTCCAATGTGAAATACATATTTTTATAGACTACGCTTTCGCTCAGGAACCAAAGACAGATGGAGTCCTAACTTTAGGACTTTGATGTGCGGCGTATGTCCTTAACTTTGCTGCGCAGCATTTTGTTGGTCTCGTTCAGCTTTTCGATCTCCGCGATCAGGGTCACGTTTTCGTTGAACAGCTTGTCGTACTTCTTCTGCACAGTCTTGTCCTCGGCCACCGACTTGTAGCGGGCCAGGACATTCTCGATCTGCTTGCGCTGGCGCATAAACTCGTCCTTGACTTCCGCATCCAGGGATACGAATCTCTTTAGCTCGTCGTCGGAGGCATGCTTGCGGAACAGCTCCCGCACCGCTTTCTTGAGTCCCTCGGTTGAGTTAATCTCCCCGGCCACGTAGTAAATGTCCGAGCAGATGGCATGCAGGCACTCCCTGGAGGCCTTGGCCCGATGACGCTCCGTCCTCAGCTCGGCCACATTGCTCAGATACTTGTCGCGCATCTCCTTGAGCTGCAGCTCCAGCTGCACGTTGCTCTGGTTGAGCCCCTCCAGTTCTGCCTCCATCTCGATGATGTGCTTGCGCTTGTCGTTAATCTGGAACTCGCGCGGCTCTATCTGGGCCTTAAGCTCGGCGATCTTGTGGCCCAGCACCTGCTTATACTTGTCCAGCTCTTGGTTCTTGTGCAGCAGGTCCTGGATGCGTTTCTCCTTGCCGTTGATGGCGTAGTCCCGATCGGATATATCCTTTTGCAGTTCCTCTATGTTGCGCATCTGCTTCGTGATGTTCCGTTGGGACTTGTGGTGCTCCTCCTTGAGAACCTCGACCTCTTCGAGAAGGGAGTCGATCTCGCGACTCTGGGCCTCGAACTTCTTTTGGAGCACTCCAGCCTTACCGCGCCACATCTGGGTTTCGTTCCGCTCCGTGGTGAGCTTGTTCTCGTACTCCGTCTGGGTGGACACCATGTTGCGATCGTTCTCCAGCTCCACCTCGCGGCAGTACTCGATGAACTCGGACTTCTTGTCCTGCATTTCCTTCATCAGATCGCGAATCAGCTCCTTGCGCTCGTTCAGCTGCTGCTTGTAATTGTTCTCCAGAGCCTCAACCGTGTCCTGCAGCGTGCCCGTGGAGTTCTTCAGCTTGTCCTCGTAGCTCTCGCGCAGCTCCAGCATGTTCTCTCGCAGATTGGTGAACTTCTGGTACTCGATGAGCATCCTCTCCGAATACTGGTTGGCCAGCGTGTCCAGCTGAACGCGATGCTCCTCCCGCAGGGCATTGATTTGGAACGTGATGTGGTTCATCTCCTCGGTGTGCCTGGCCTCGATCTCGTTGTTCAGCTCCTTGAGCTCCTCCAGAGCCGAGCAGTAGCTCCTGTGCACCTCCTGCAGCTGCTGGCCGTCGAAGATCTCGTTCTGGCTCAACTGGTACTGGAACTCCTCCGCCTGCTGCTTCAGCCGCAGCTCCAAGTTGGCAATCTGCTCTATTTTATCATTGAGCTGGCTGCGCGGTATCAGAACCTCCTGGCTGCGCATCAGGTCCTGGTCCATTAAGGCCACCTTGCCCTCGATGTTGTCCATCGCCCAGATGGCCAGCGTTCCCTTGCTGGAGATGGCAAACAACATGGTGCCGTCGTAGGAGAAGCGCATCTTATTTACAGGCCCATCGAAAAAGCGAAAGTTGGTGAAGGTTCCGCCGCCTGCCTCCAAGAATGGCAGCTGCAAATTGAACAGGTTGCCCTCGTGATCCGACACAAACATAATCAGGTCCGACCTGGCCAGGCACATGTCCGCAACGGAACCCTTGTTCCTCGACGGTATCGTTATCTCCCGCACCAGTGTCGAGTTCTGGAACTCACGGATCGTTCCGAAGCTGGTGCCCGCAAATATCGTTAGGGGTTCATTGAAACTGCACGAAACGGTGACATATTCCGTGCCCTTCTGCACGATCTCCTGCACTCGCGCTCCAGTTTCAATGTCCCAGAGGTAAATGGCACCCTCCGCCCCGCCAGAGATCAGGAATTTATCCGTTCGTGACCAGGCCACGGAGAGGACTGTGCCATTGTGACCCTTCAGGTTGATCACCACGTCCAGGGTGTACACGGAGGTGACGGCTATATTATTGTCATAAGCGGCGGCCATCAAGTGACCATAGTTGGAGTAGCGCACGGCATTGCAGTGCGGAAAGTTGTAGGTCTTGACAATCTGAGAAAGAGAGGGATTTAGGATTAAGTTTAATAATAAATAAAAAACTTATGATAATTCAAAGGAACTCACATTAAGATCATCCATAAAGATCTGGGTTATGCGCAGCTGATCGGAGAACCCAATGGCCGCCATATGACCCGTCAGACCAAGCTCCACAATGTTGACATCCACTTGGAATTTGCGTACCAGCTCTACCAAGGCAGTCTCATAGTTCCAGATCCTTATAGTTTGATCCCTGGCTGTAAAGAAAGTTTAATTAAAAAGGAAAGATACTGGAGTTAAACGGAGATCCCTTCTCACAGGCAGTCATGATAATCGGCTTCCAGGCACACACCGAAATGGCTATGATTTCCCCCGTATGGATGAGCACTCCCAGCGGCTCAAACTTCAACTGCTTGGTCTTCAAAGTCTCTGGAACTATAAGTATGCCCACATAGATCTGCGAGTGGGACGTCGTCACTATCACGGTCTCCTGCTTATGATCGATGGCCAGATTCCGTATCTGGTACATGTGCTCCGCATATAGATTCGTGGGCACCGTCAGTATAGTCTTTCTCTCAAACTTGAACTTGGAAACGCGCTCAAAAACAAAGGCTCTATTAAAAATTGTATAAGCGAATCCTTTGGGAAAGGCAGTCATGCACAGGACTCTCTTATCCGGCAGACTAACCGCCTGGGTGGGCAGGAAACGGTGATCCTGCATCTCCCGATCTCGATCAAACACCTCCTGGTCGATCATCAGATCAACGGTGTCCGCTTCGCTGGCCTTTTGCGCCAGCTTCTGCTCGCCATTCTCCACGAGAATCAGTTGATCGTCTGAGGTGCCCACCATCAGTAGATCCAGCGAGAGGAAAGCCATCGAGGTGACCCTGTACTTGACCTTCAGATTGTTGCTTATGCTGAAACCCCTCTCTGATTTGCTCATCAACAGCAGGGTGCGATCCCCGCCCACAGCCAAAAAGCTGCAGTCAGCCGGATTGCCAGCAATGCACTCGGCTCCTCCATGTGAGCCTGGAATCGTGGCCCTTGCCTCGAGCACGGTGCTTGTTTTATCCAGTACCAACATGATTATAGTCTCCTCTGGCGGATGGGTGACCAATGCCACCGATCTGGAGTCATTGGTGAAGATCATCTGCTGGATTTCTGCATTGCGATGATTGCTGGGCAGTTCTAGGTGGCGACGCTTCTTAAGGGTAGCCAGTTCATAAACGGATATGTAACGGCCACTAGGGGGTAATAAATAATAAATTAAATTAAATTATATATTAGTTATTATAGTAATATACAGACTTACCCCAGAGCTGCTCACTCATTGTCTCCAAAGGCACAGAGTCATATGGCTTTTCACACAAAGCTATCCGTATCTTATTGAATGACTAGAGGCCTTTGGATAAACGTTGTGAGCAGCTCTGCGGTTACACGAAGAACTGGGTCAACTTCATAAGATCCAAGACCCCATTACAGCCCTATTTTAGGAGCTAAGCCCCTTTCCTTTGATCTATAGAAACCCCTTAGTCCTTACTTCTTGGAATGACGCTCTAGCACCGCCAGCAATTTTCGATGCGAACTGATGGCTATGACTTCCGGTCGGGTGTCCTCTGGCAATCTGAAGGATAATAGATACTAGAAAAATTAATCATATTACACTGGGAATACGCAACACTCACCTGAGAAATCTCTGCTTGTTCTGGACGTAATCGTGAAAGGCCAGGACACCCTCCACCGGATAGATGACCTCCTTGGTCAGGTTAAAGTGGATATTACCAATCACGTCCGACCGCAGACCGTAGATGAGCCGCGGCCTTATTGTCACCGTGCTGTTGGTCAGCGAGGTTCGCTTAATGTCATCCATGACTACTGCTTTTTAGTTAAATAAAAAAATATATGTAAACGGCGCGGGATTACAATTTAAACTGGCTGACAGGCAGACGACCAGCCAAGGAGAGTACTGAAATTCGATCAAACAACTTGGGAACTTTGGGAATCGTTAGGGAACGGAACTCTCGGCCTATTTTCCCACCGACAGTTAACTCCATGGCATCCGTAATGGGGAGAACCTAACAACAACACGAGCGATGGAGGGGCGGGGGCGGCGAGGAGACTCTATTCCAATCAGAGCTTGGCCGCGAGCGTCCATGAATAAGTAATTAAACGCCGCTAAGTATGCTTTTAATTTAAACCAACAGATGAGCGGGAAGGCGAAGGCGGAGACGGAAACAGAGCTAAGCGCTTGCTAAAAACAACACTGAAATTTCCGTTGGAATTGGCGCCCGTTTCCTGGCCAACAAAAACAAAAGCCACACCGCCATCGCACTTGAACTCTGGCAATGCGCTTTCTTTTTCTCTTTATTTTGGCCCCGGAATATGGGTCTGTCTGTCACTCTGCCAGTCAGTCAGTCAGTCAGTCAGTCAGTCAGTCAGGCCAGTCCCCCGAATATTGTTTTGCCATCCCCCAAATTTCCCCGAAGAGGCCAAAGACAATCGTCGCCTTGGCAAAGCGAACACGACCTAACACAAGGAATTGTTAGTTAAAGAAAAGCTGCTCGGCCTCTCTTAACTCAAGCACTCTTGGCCCACGGGGGAAATGCTCGCACGAGAGAGCTTTTGTGTCCACAATCCTACAAGTTGGAGATGCCCAATATGGTTTGAGCTCACCCAATTGGGAAATTACTTGGGAAAGGGTAAGGGGATTGGGTATGGGTAACTGGCAAGGGAGTTATGTGTTTTTTTTTTATAATTTGATTAATGGTTCTACTGCCAGACGAAACACTTTTTTTCTGTCTTGAATATTCACAGCAATTTTGGTTTAAAAGATATATTTACAAATTATAGGTATTTGGGTTTTTGGTAAGTTTTCTTTAAACCCTTTTAATAACATATTAACATATTAACTTTTAATGGTATTATAAAAAGTATAGTCATTAAATTTTTTGTGAATTATTTAAATCATTTAACTTTAAAAGCCGGTGTATCTATCACTTAACACTTCCGTTCTTCTGTTTTGATTGAAAATGTTATGATAAATTTACTGTGTTCATTTGTATACAGTAATAATAGTAATATCAACATTACAGTTAAACTGGTTTACTTAACTTGCATTAATTTCGAAATGTTGTGTATAATATAATATAATATAGATTGTTTTTATGTGAAAACAATTGCAACGATGGTTTAAAAAACTACATCTTTCAGAGAGAAACCTCATACCTAGTTTTTTTCCTTGCAATCTAAATAAGGTTTTAAAATAATAATAATAATAATAATAATAATAATTCACAATTTAAAACTATGTATATATGTAGGTGAAGTTGGAAGAAAGTAAGTCAACTTCTTTTGTTTAACATTTACTTGTTACTTAGACATCAATATTTAAATAAATAAATAAATATGACTAACTAACAATTATGTAATGATTTAATCAACTCAAGACTCAATCTTAAATATGATTTTAGTTGGCCATATTATAGCCAAACAATTGGCCAACACCATCAGCCGTGAAAAGCTTTCTCTCTCTCTTGGCTGAGAGTTTCTTTATCGGCTTGCATGCGGGCTCTGCTCTGACCATTTCAGTAGTAGTTTTCGCGTCGGCCGCAGCACAACGAGCAAACGGAAACGGAAACGGAAT
The DNA here is from genome assembly GCA_018904815.1 of Drosophila ogumai. Lineage (NCBI taxonomy): Eukaryota > Metazoa > Arthropoda > Insecta > Diptera > Drosophilidae > Drosophila > Drosophila ogumai. The sequence goes on along the minus strand of JAEIIJ010012373.1, from coordinate 5,214 downwards.
CGGAAGTGGAAGTGGCAGAGGCTACACATAGCACAGCGCAGAGCAAATTGAACCGACCGAAAAAAAAGACAACAGAGAAAGAACTACTGAGCGCAGTGAAGTGTTTGTTTTTCGGCGTTATCAGCGGATGCACGCGCTTTCAGCTGTGATTGGAGTAGGGATTGGGATTGACATTGGGACTGGGACTGGGATCCACTGGAGGAGGCGGCGAGCCGGAGAGGCGTGTCACAAGCAGGTGGCGGCTGAGCCGGTTAAACCAGAGTCCGACGGCAAAAAGTAAATAAAAAGCCAAAACTCACTTGTAACTTTTGTGTTTGTGTGTGTGTGCGTGTAACTTTTGAGAGCTGCTTGGCATTGTGTGTCTGTGTGAGTGTTGTGTGTTTTTGCGAGTGTTTCAAGGGTCCCGCAAGCGGTTAAAACGGTTGTTTCTACACAGGAAAAATATTAACAAAATTTTAAGAAGCAAAAAGAAAAAGCCCCAAAATTTTATCTAATTATATAGAAAATACTTAAAAATTATTTTTAATTCTTTTGAATTTAAAAAGACACTTTTCTGGGTTTTAAATTAAAAATAAATCTTTAAATTTGTATTTGTGTTACCTATTTTTAAAGTTTGTATTCAAAATTGGTTTTTAAAATACCAAATGATGTGTAGGTTTTTATCTTGCATTAACAGAATTCATTTTAAAGAGTGTTTCTTGTTTACAAATAAGTAAATTAACTGCCAAAACTTTGCTGTTTATAAATAGACCTTTAAGGCTGTAAATAGCTATTTTCCATTAATTTAAATGTTTTAAATTTTCATTCGTTTCTTGTTTATAAAAAAGTAAATTAATTGCCAAAACTTTCCTAGTTGAAAATAGCCTAAAAATGTTTTAAATTAGTTATTTTACATTTCATTGTTATATTTATAAAATATATATATACAAAATTATATTTCCCTTCCTTGACTTTCTGTGTAACGGTTGGTTATTTTTGCGACAGTCGCTCAATTAACAATTGCTGGGAGAAAACCAGGGCTCGAGTCCTGAGTCCTTTTGCGGCTTTTCTCACTGGAATTTTAAGCCAATTAAATTGCAAAAACCAAAACCCAAAAAGGAAACAAGAGAGCAAAGAAAAGCAGAGCCAAGCCAGGCAGAGTGATATGAAAGCGAGGGCGAAAATGAAATGAAACGGAAAATGGCCTAATGGACTCTGTCAGCCATTCAACTTGGCCAGAAGAAAGGCAGCGACGAGGCAGCTGTGTGGCAATTAAAAAGTAATTTTAATGCTCCCTGTTTCGTTTATTTGCGCAAATAAGCAACGAATTTACAATTAACCTGAGTTTGTTTTTGTTTTTGTGAACTTGTGTGTTGAATTCGTGTGTGGGTTAATTCTTTGCCCTTGCACCGCCGTAAATCTTTTTCATCTTTCATCTCTCAATTCTCCCAATGCCTCCACATTTTATTTGCCATCATTTGGCCATCCATTCGAGGCATAGCAAGTCGCACGTAATAGCCGATCTTTGTTATAAACAAATCGTTTTTAACAAAAGCATACCTCACACACACACGTGCAGTCATAAACCTATATATAGTAAATATCCGCACATTCACCGCAAAAACTAGAACAGGTCAAATGAAAGAAAATGGGAAAATCGGCGCGGCAAATGCCCGGAAAGCGTAATGTTCATTTCAAATTTAAATTTAAATCCGTCGCAACCACAGTCGCCGCCGCATTGCGTGCACTGCACCGTTGCCACACCATGTGGCAGTGCTCCTTTCCTAGATATGTACATATATATGCAGCCGATTCTATATATATTGGGCACGACTTGCTCCCGGTATTTTTGGACTGGCGTCGAATGCCGCAGAGTTTGGCCGCTTAAATATGTAAATTTCTTCATCGCTGGAAGTTGTTTGGGCCCCATTAGCCGATCCGTAAATATAAACAAAATGCGTTTGTAAATACATATTCCCCCGGCGGGGGACCCCATTTCAAAATTGTAAATAAATCAATCAAAAAGTTCATTAAACCAGTGAGTTAAATTTTACAGAATTACTCATTTTCCTGGCGAATTTTCAGGTGATTTTGTTTTTTGTTTGGAAATGTGTTTTGGTTTTGATTTTCATTCATAAATAAAATTTCTACATATGTATAACACAAGGTAGTCTTAATTAAGATTATAAATATTTATATTATATTCGGTTATTATTGGTATTTTCTGAGTCTATGTACTTTTAAATATCTTTAATTGAGAAAATGAATTTACCATTCTTTTCCTTTCGTTTTAAAAGATATTATTTATTTTAATACTTTCCACATTATTTTTTAAATTTGTATTTTTTTTTTATATTTTAGGTCCAGCAATAGCTTTTAAAAGTTATCTGTTTTTAATCGAATTACAAAGAAAGAATACTTTAAGTGTATCTAAACGATGAAGCTTTTCTGTTGCCACCAGGACATGCATTTTTTTAAAGGATTTTCTATGAATTTTGTAGTTCAATAAATAACCTTTAAATGGAAATATTTTTTAGGATTTTTTACGAATTTTGTAGTTCAAATAACACACTTTAAAGTATATTTTATCCGGTTTAATAAACCTATTAAAAGCATACTAAAATTTCTGTACATTTTCTTATTAAAACAACTTCTTTTTTTCATTGTACTTTTGTTGTTAGATTGTAGAGCCTCTTTATTTGTTTATGTTGCTAAGAGCTAAAGAAACTTCTCCTATAAAATTTATTAATAACTTTCCTACATTATCAAACTCTCATGGGCTTAAGCTTTTACCTTAGGGCCTTCTTTTTGGCCTTTATTTTTGTATTATGTGGTATAAAGTTTGCTACATTGCCTGAGATTGCATCAGCCTTTAGACTAGTTTTACAACTTTTCAACTAAACTTTTCTTTTCTACCTAAAAGTTCAGGATCCACAGACATCTCATTAAAAAAAGAATAAGGAAAAATTGCTATACAAACGGAGAGATTCCCCTTCGAAACACATTCATTGTTTCCAATTATTCTTATTTTATCAGGTTCTTTGTTTCGCCAGGTTAAAGCTGAAAGTAGTATTCAATTAAAGCCAACTTGAGCCTGCCATTTCGCGCTTAATTTTTTATCACTCTTTCCCTGGCAGCCTGCATTCGCGCTTTCTTCCGTTTTCCATCGCATTCCCTTGCCGGTAGAGCTGCTGCTGAAAATCTCGTCGAAATTGGAGTCAAGTGTTTTCCCTTATTTTCTCTAGCGTTTTCTTTTTTGTTTTTTTTTTTACAGCCAAGCCAGGACATAATAGCATGCGCTCGCCCGTTCTTTTGCTTTCTCTTTCTCTCTACATGGCTTTGTACAAGCACACACACACGTATCAGCACGATATCGTTACACTGGGAGAATTGTTGGGTTCTATTCGATATAAAAAGAAATTTCACAATTTATATTCGAACAAAGTTAATTTATGATTAATAATATTGTGTTAGGTGTTAGCCCTTATTTTTTACAGGGTTGAAGGTTTTCATGCTAGGTTAGACCTACGTAGGCCCTTTGTAATAGAGTGTGATCAATTTTCCTTAATTATTGCTTAATAATATTTGTATTTTAATAAAATTGTTTGTCATACTCTACTTTTTGAAATTCCTAAAGAAAGGTCAGCCTTGATTTTTCTGTTTTTTATTTGAAAATAAATTACTTAATCGGCGTAATATTAATTATTTATTATTATAGTCGTAGCGTTACTAAAAAAAGATAAATAAAGACATATCTTTTTAGGTTGTAGCAATTAATATTACAAAATGTATTAGCCAAAGTCCCAAAATACTTAACCAAAAAAAAAATATTACACATACGCAGTGTTGGCACCGCCTAACTGCTAATCTCTTAAAAAAGGTCAAATAATACAACTTTTACCATTTTAGTTTTTAGCAGTTTATATAGCAATATAATGTTTTAAAAATAATCATAAATCACGAAAAAAAATATTCCGCATACGCAGTGTTGGCCCTGTCTAATGCCTTAAAAAAAGGTAAAATAAAACCACATTTTTTGATAGTGTGCACTGGTGTAAAAGCTTGAGCGCAGCGCACAAGCCTTTTTCCTCCATTTTCCCCAATTTCCAGCGGCTGCCCGCCGCCGCTCCTCGTCTTCCGTCCGTTCTCGGCTTTCGGCTTCAATTGTAGCGGCTAAGTTGACCTTTTTGTTAATAGCGCACACACACCAGTGCGCGCTTACGCCACTATGCTGGCATATAGATGGCAAAGGAGCATTGTCTGCGCAGGAATTTAATGTTGGCTCAGCTGATTGATTTATTGTCTGCCAGTCTGACAATCCTGAGCAAAGCCAGTTGGCAGCAAAGCCAAACAGCGACCCGCAAAATGCCAAAGGAGTCGCATGCTCTCCCCCTCTCTTTCTCTCGCTCTGCGCCGCAGTGTATGCAATAAAAAAATTATCAACTGAAGCTCCTGTATATGGGTGAGAGTGTGTGCGATTGTGTTTATGCGGTGTGTATGTGTGTGTGTGTGCGCCTGTGTGCATGTGACGTCGCTATAATTAAGAGCGGTGGCGAAAGCGAAAGCGACAGCGCGTACTAGCCGTCATTTTCATTTTACGATAACTGCTTTCACCTACTTATTTGCCATTGCGGGAATGCATGCACTCGCTCCCTAATTTCCACCCAATATCCCTCCGCCCCCCTTTGGCCACCTCTCCCACCATGCGTCACCTGTTTTTAATTCAGTTTTATTATTCCCCGTTTTAATGACGTTTATGGTATATGTACGTAAGCTTTTATATATGAACATACGTTTGGCATTAAAAATTAATTTCTTTATTACTTTAAAATAATGACATTACCAGCAGACAGCTTTTTCGGGCCAGACAAACACTCGGAACACTCTTAAACTTGTTGTTTATTATTGTTGGTAGCATTTAAAAAATGAAAATGACAATTACAATTGAAGACTTATAGTTTAAGTCAGTTTTAAATAGAGTCTCATCGTTTTTATAATAACAACATACCTTCATACAAAGCCAACAAGTTAAATATATTTTTTTCTTACTTACACAGTTTAATTAAAGACAAAATATGACCCACTTATTTATTTTAAAAGCCGCATAAAATAAATATATAAAATATTTTAAAATATATAAAATAATACAATAAAGTACTTTAAAATATATTGCGATGTTTTTGATAGTTCTTAACTAATTATTTACATATTTCTTTATATGTTTTTATGAAAAAA
>JAEIIJ010012369.1:0-11530 GCA_018904815.1 Drosophila ogumai | reverse complement strand
CAACAACGAGACGGACGGATTTGTCAAGGTTCTGGCTGACCAGGCCACGGACAAGGTTCTGGGTACCCATATCATTGGACCAGCTGCCGGCGAGCTGATAAACGAGGCTGTCCTGGCTATGGAATACGGAGCAGCTGCCGAGGATATTGCCCGCGTTTGCCATGCACATCCCGTAAGTGGAAGGATCTCATAGATCCCTTATAACTAAAATTTGCTTTTGGTTTATTTAATTTTAATTTAATTGCATTTTCAGACATGTGCCGAGGCCCTGCGTGAGGCAAATGTGGCTGCTGCCTTCGGCAAACCCATCAACTTTTAAGCAAATTTAACAGTCTATGGAATCTGCACTGCGTTGAACATTTACTGCAAAACTCCCCTCAAATCGAAAACAACTCCTACAGCCGAAGCGAAAGTCTTTGCATATTTTTACTTCTCAATGTAGAAACAGTAAAGTGGAAACCATACCATAAATATTGAAAATGACGCAAGGCGTTAAATGCAATGTACTATGTGTATTAAGCTTAGAATAAATACAACACCGTTGAAAAACTCGAAATTGAGATTTTTTAAATATATTTCTTTAAATTTATTATTAGGCTTCTACCTAAAATTCTATCAAAAAGGACATTTACTAGCTATATCCTTATAATAAGGACCTTATTACTAGCCATAAAAGATAGCCAGATTCAGCGGGAATCCAAAGGTTGGGCATCTCCGTGAACAGCTGTGGCAGGCACTGGCTTTCCGAAAACGATCTGGCAACGCCGACAAAGTCAAAAAATTCAAAAGAATAACAAATTTATCTTCGGACTGGCAAAAAGCATTTACTTGTTTAATTACTTAAATATTTTTCCTTAAGGTTTGGGGTACAAAATTCTCAAGTAGTTGCAATGTTTTGCACTGGCAAGCTACGGCGCTGCGTTTCGTCGGTGGCCAAGAAGGGTCCATGTGCGTTTCCCCACTGCCACAGGCGCCGCATGGAATTGAGGAGCCTGCAGCGTGGATTGGCCACCCGGTCAAAGGGTGCGCCCTCGGCTACCGCACAGGTAATTGGCGGTGGTAAACAAAACCAGCCTCCAGCTGCGGTGAAGAGCGGCTCCAGCTCCGAAACGGTGAGTTGGTTGGTCACCATATCTTGTTTATATAACTGATTCTTTTTTACTTCACCCAAAACAGAAATGGCCACGAAAAATCTTTAGTGGAATCCAGCCCACCGGCTCTCTGCACTTGGGCAACTATCTGGGCGCGGTGCGACCTTGGGTTCAGTTACAGAATGCCAATGACGACGTAACCGTCTGCATTGTGGACTTGCACTCCATCACAATGCCTCACAATCCGCCGCAGCTTCGCGAGAACATCTTTGTCATGGCCGCCACACTCCTCGCCTGCGGCATTGACCCCGCGAAGAGCACTCTGTTCGTCCAGTCCGCAGTTCGGGAGCATGCCGAGTTCAACTGGATCCTTAGCTCCTTGACAACCATGCCGCGCCTGGCGCAGTTGCCCCAATTCCGTGAGAAGTCCCGCCTGGTGAAGGATGTTCCACTGGGTTTATATGTGTATCCGGTTCTCCAAGCAGCCGACATTATGCTCTACAAGTAGGTTTCCTTTTGGAAAATGCATATTGTATCTCATTTTCCTTATCCCCTGCAGAGCCACCCACGTTCCTGTGGGCGAGGACCAGCTGCAACACATTCAGCTGGCCCAGCACCTAGCCAGGACATACAACGGTCGCTATGGCGAGACCTTCCCCATTTGCCATGCAATTATTGAAGAGAGTGAGGCCTCTCGCGTGCTCTCCCTTCGGGATCCCTCCAAGAAGATGTCCAAGTCCGATGGCAATCCCAAGGCCACCATCAATTTGGCCGACTCTCCCGACCTAATCGCTCAGAAGATAAAAAAAGCGGTCACTGACTTCACCTCAGATATTTCCTACCATCCCGGCCAGCGTCCTGGAGTAAGCAACCTGGTCAACATCCATTCCCAGGTCACGGGACAGACCATCAAGTCGGTGGTGGACGAGGCCACCACTCTGGATACCGCCAAGTACAAGGAGCGTGTGGCAGAGGCTGTGGTGGAGCACTTGCGTCCGATTCGGGAACAGATTGAACACCACTTGACACGGCGCAACGAGATGATCTACTTACTGGAGATGGGGGCGGAAAAGGCACGTCAACAGGCGCAGCGCACCCTGGAAGATGTAAAGCAGCGCCTTGGCCTGGGCACGAGTCCCATTATGCCAGCTGCCGTGCAGGTGGCTCCGCTGCTGCCCCAAGAGGTGTCCAAGACATCGGCCAGCCGAATGATGTCAAGTGATGCCGATGCCAATGTCCATGAGCGACACAAGCGGATGTATGGCTTTGCGAAAACGCCAAGCGGTGATGCGGGCCAGTCGGCCACCGGGGAGCTATCGGATTCTACTTTGGGGCAATCAATTGCCCAGCCCTTGATCCGCCGTCAGCCCGTGGTGCCAACTCAAAGGCTGCGGGTGGAGAAGCAGCTGGGAAGCACAAGGTCTCAGCATATCTTCCAGATGGACAACATCAATGCTCCGCATATGGGATTCAAGCATCCGCCTGGATTGGTACCCAACATGGTTACGGGGGGGCTGGTAAAGGGCAAGCGCGGCACCCTCAAGTCCGTCTCGCGCAGCCTAGGATTTGGTTTGAACAAGCATGGCCCAACTGGGACTTCCAGTGCCTTGTCCATGATTGCTCGCGAAATGAATGCCCCCAAGAAACAGGACTTCACCTACAACATGGCCAATAGTGCACATGGTCTCACTGCTCCTGGATCTCTTATCAAAGGCGAAGCGTGGAGCAGCCAAGATCGGAGTGGCTCCCAGGACACTCAAGCTGCCATTTTGGCCCAGGAGCAGGTTGCCGCTGAGGAGCAGCGTGAAGCAGCGTCTGAGGAGCAAAGCGAAGAGTCCGACGATGAGGGCGAGGTGTACGATGAGGAAGAGGCTGTGGAGAGAGAATGGGAAGAGGAGGAGCGCAAAAGTTCGGAGCAAACCAAAGCCGAGATCTAGGCCTAAGGAGCATTGCAATTGTTGTTAGTGTAATACGTAGCGAATATCATCCTCTGTTAAATTTGTAGTTATGCAAATTGTTAAACAAATTTGTGGTTATATCCTTAAAAGTAATTGACTTAATGGCAAATCAAAATCGAATGTCAAAAGTAAAATTAAAGTGTCTTTGCTGCTTATATATATAATATATATTATTTAATTTTACTTATGTACATTGGTGTTTATATTTTCAATTTAAATATTTAAAGCCCTTTATCTATTTTAAAAACCTTTCTTATAGAAATATGAATATCACCTCAGAAAGGATGGTAACTTAGAAAAAAAGGAGGTTTATATACCCTAACAAGTCAAGGGATCGAAATAAAATCGATCATAAATACAATTATTTATTTCATTTTAAATACTTTGTCAAAAGGGGGGGGTGGCAGCGTTGCCAAAGTCAGTAATTTTGAAATAAAATTCAAATAATTTTCGGCAGCAATTCTTTCCATTCACAATATATATATTTTTTGCTTAAAGGATTGAGGTAAAAATTAAAAACTTTGCAATGTTTCGAGCTGGCAAACTGAGGAGCGTTGCGGCCACGAAGGGTTCGTGTTCAATTCTCCTTCAGCAGAAGCTTTGCATCAATTTGAGGGACTTTTCGGCTACCGCACAAATATTTGGTAACAGGAATCCAAAGCAGTCAAGCCAGCCGCCGGTTATAGCGAAGAGTGGCACTGGCTCCGAATTGGTGGGTAACCTTTCTTGTTTAAATCTCCTTATCCTTTACGTTGTCCTAGCAGATATGGCCACGAAAAATCTTCAGTGGAATCCAACCCACCGGCTCCCTGCACTTGGGAAACTACCTGGGCGCGGTGAGGCGTTGGGTGCGGCTCCAGGAGGCCCATGACGATGTGACCATCTGCATTGTGGATATGCACTCCATCACAATGCCCCACAATCCGCCGAATCTGCGCGAGAACATCTTTGTCTTGGCTGCCACACTCCTCGCCTGCGGCATTGACCCCGCGAAGAGCACTCTCTTTGTTCAGTCCGCCATTCCCGAGCTTGCCGAGTTCAACTGGATCCTAAATACATTGAGTACAATGCCGCGCCTGGCGCAGTTGCCCCAGTTCCGGGAGAAATCCCGCCTGGTAAAGGAAGTCCCACTGGGTTTGTTCGTGTATCCGGTCCTCCAAGCTGCCGACATCTTGCTTTACAAGTAGGTTGGCTTTGCTCTTAGATATTCGATTTGTTGTATATTTTTTCCTGCAGAGCCACCCACGTTCCTGTGGGCGCTGACCAGCTGCCACACATTCAGCTAGCTCAGGACCTGGCCAGAACATACAACGGTCACTATGGCGAGACCTTCCCTGTGTGCGACGCAATTGTTGAGAACGGAGAGGCCTCCCGAATTCTATCCCTTCAAGATCCCGGCCAAAAGATGTCCAAATCTATGGGCGATCTGCAGGCCACAATCCACCTGGCTGACTCTCCCGACCTTATAACGAAGAAGATTAACTCGGCGGTCACTGATTTCACCTCGGACATTTCCTACGATCCCCGCAAGCGTCCTGGAGTGAGCAACTTGGTCACCATTCATTCCCAGGTCACTGGCCAAGCCATCAAGACGGTGGTGGAAGAGGCTGCGGCATTGGACACGGCCAAGTACAAGGAGCGAGTGGCAGAGGCTGTTATTGAGCACTTGAGCCCGATTCGAGAGGAGATTAACCACCACCTGGCCAGGCGCAACGAGATGATCCACTTGCTGGAAGTGGGGGCTTCAAAGGCCCGTCAGCAGGCGCAGCACACATTGAGCGATGTGAAGCAGCGCCTGGGGCTGGGCACCAGTGGCCACATGCCAGCAGCGATACAACTGGCATCGCTGACGCCACCTGAAGTGTCCAAGACATCGGCCAGCATACTGATGTCCAATGTGGGCGATGCCAATGCCACTGAGCGACACAAGCGAATGTATGGTTTTACGGAGACGCCGAGTGGTGGTCCAAAGGATCCAGCCACCGAGGAGCCCCTACCGGAGGTCCGTCAACATAGGGTCCGGCGATTGGTTCGTCGTCCGCCCATGGTGCCAACGCAGACACTGCGCGTAGAGAAGCAGCTGGGCAGCACCCGACCACGACATGTTTTTAAAATGGATTGCGGGAATGCACCGCATATTGGTTTCAAAATTGCTCCGAAATTGGTGACCGGCGGGCTGACCCCGAAAAATCCTACCGCCTCAGACATCCTAGGTTCGTTTAAACCTGTTCAGAATGTGATTCCCAGTGCGGTGTCCATATTAGCTCGTGAAGTAAATGCTCCCAGGAAGCAGGAGTTTGCTTGCAACCTGGAAAACAGTGGCTTTTATGCACCGCCCCTCAGCGAGGAGGCCAAGGACAGCGAGGTGATCATACTCGACCACGGGGAGGAGCTGACTGTCACTCAGGACGAGCACAAGGAGTCCGAGGAGGAGGAAAAATGGGAGAGTGGCGAGTGGAATGTCGCCGAGCAGACCAAAGTCTAGATTTTTATTGCTGGGAAATATTGCAATAGTTTTAAGTGTAGTGCCAAGTCGATTTCTTGATTTTTATGTCTAGATTCTAGGATGCGTCAATTGTAGCTCATTATCAACTTCTTAAATTATTATTTTACGCACAAAATCGACAATATCTAAATTAAATGAATTTTTTACAAAAAGAATTGATTTTTTTTGAGATATGTCAACTTAAAAGTGAAAAAGTACGGTTTTTGTGTATTTTGAGGGAATGTAACTTCAATAAGAAATTAATATTTTTTAAAGTACTGTTCTTGCACTTTAAAAAGAGCTTTTAAAAATTAGAAATAAGATTATTCTTGCCCTTCAAAATGAGTTATTAAAATTTGAAAGGCTTTTTTTGGGTCTAATATGGTATAAAAATATATGGTTGTAAAAATAAATATATAAAAAGATCGACTTTATCCTTTAAATATTCATGTTTATTGCTTTCAGCTAACTTATTGTACTTTTCGTAGATTTTTGGTTTCCTATTTTACGGTATGAAGCTGAGTGCAGGTGTGCGAGTTACAAAGGTGAGCATGTGGGTGATGAGAATTAGATCAATATAATTATAAATAATTATATAATTATATATAAATATATTTTATGGTTAATGTATAAGTTAGATAAATATCAGTGTACACTTAAGATGTACTGTGCATCAGGATCAGAGGCACCTCGTTGCCATATTTTGAGTTCTCCTGACCCCCCAACAAGGCCGAGTTGCTGCAGTCCCGCATTATGGCCATGGAATTGTTGCGTTGCTCCCGCTGCCTCAAACGACTGTGACGGATGCCGTAGGACAGGAAGATGGCCAGTCCAATGGCAATCCAAATACTGAAACGCACCCAGGTGAGGATGTCCAGCTTGATCATCAGGTAGATGTTGATCAGAATAGAAATGCCGGGCAACCAGGGCACCAGGGGCACCTTAAAGGATAGCTTGACCCCGGAGGTGGGTTGACGGGAGATGATTAGCAAAAGGACAACTAGGGGAATGGTTCCAAGAACCAGTTTGATTCCGTCAAAGGACGTAACATTGGCCAGATCCTCTTCGAACTTGGTGAGTATCTGCGAGAAGACCATGCACCAAAGGGCTGAAAGAAAGAAGTGATTCTATAAAGTCTCCGGTTTGATATAAAAGTAAACTTTAAACTCACAAAACAAAGTCACACTGTAGGTAACAATCCTCGACGTCCTCTTGGTGGGCACTGTCTGGCCATTGAGATTAAAGATGCGCCTCCACAAAGCACAGGGTTGGTCCTGATCTTGAACCATGAGCCGGCCATTTGCCACGATTCTACTCTCCCGACGATCGTCCACTTCGTAGCGCAGCATCAGGACACAACTGGCCACCATGGAGTAGGCCAGCAGGGTGCCAATGGACATCATGTTGACCAGCTGGCTGAGATTAAACACCGCCGCCAGGATGCCCGTAAGCAGCCCAGTGATCATGGTGCCCTTAAAAGGCGTCTTATACTTGTCGCTAATGTCGCCCAGGAATTTGAACAATAGTCCATCATTGGACATGGCAAAGACAATCCTGGGCAGAGGAAACATGGCTCCCATCATGCTAGAGCACAAGCCAAACATGGCTCCAATGCTGACCACATACTCCGCCACATGCCAGCCATTGATCCGGAAGACATGAGGCAAAGGAGCCTTCTCGTCCTGCTCGAAGTAGGGCAGCATCATGGTCAGCACAGTAGAGACACCAAAGTAGGCCAAGAAGATCATGGCCAAGGAGACAATCACAGCAAATGGAATGGATTTCTTGGGATTCTTGGCCTCTTCGCCGGCGGTGGCAATGCAATCGAAGCCAATGAAGCCATAAAAGCAGACAGCAGCTCCCTTGATGATACCCGAAACCCCGTAGGGCATGAAGCCGCCATCGCCATAGCCCTCAGGTACCTCCGATTTGGGTATAGACCAATTGCTGCTATTAACTGGGAGAAGGAATAATTTAATTTTAAAATATTTAAATAAATAAAAAGACTCACCCTTGAATAACCCAGCAATAATCACAAACAGCACCACACCAAGATTCAGCATGGTGAAGACATTGTTCACCCTGGTGGACTCCTTGGCCCCCACAGCAATGGCCAGCGAGAAAAGGATGGTGACCACAAAGGCAAACAGATCCGGATAGGCTCCCATTCCGTCGATATTAATGGGCATGTGGGTGCCCAAGAAGCTGCTCATTGGATTTCCGCAAAGCTGGTCGAGATAGGTGCTTAAACCCTTGACGACACTGGCAGAACCTAACGGCAATCAAACAGAATTTTTGGCCAATTAAAACAAATCAATCAGACGGCGACGGCTGCTCCCTTAATTGGAAACTCACCAATTGCGTATTCGAGTATGAGATTCCAGCCGATGAGAAAGGCGATAAACTCGCCAATGGTCACATAGCTGTAGATATACGCGGATCCTGCCTTGGGAACACGAGCTCCAAACTCGGCATAGCAAAGACCAGCAAAGATCGAAGCGATGGCGGCTATCAGGAAGCTAACAACCACGGCAGGACCTGCATATTGCTTGGAAACCTCTCCGGCCAGGACATAGACACCCACACCCAGTGTCGAGCCTATGCCAAGTGCAGTCAGATCAAAGGCAGACAATACCTTGGCCAATTTGGATTCATTGGAGTCCTCCAGGGGCTTCTTGCGTGTGAGCACGCGAAATGCATTCGTCACGCTCCAGCTGGGCATTCTGGAATAAGTCCATTAAACAATTATTAATATTATTATTATTATGGGTAAACTGAGCCATGTAATTGGGTCTGAGGGCTGAGGGTTCTGCTGACCCGTGCTATATATATAACTATTCGTACTCGATGTTTACAGAACCCACATATTAACACGTTCGCAATTTGTGGAAAGAGTTTTGGAAGAGTTGGGCTTATGGCTTGTGGGCCATAAGAAAATTAGTGGGCGTCTGTTAATGTGCGAATGTAGACAACGGTTTTATGACAGGCCAAAGCCAAAGTTGATCTAAATTGGAGTCTTGTGATCATCAAGATTGATCACTGATGACTAAGTGGGGGAAATCTCCCTGCCAGCTAATGGGGAGATTTGGAGAATGTTTACTTAATGGTAGGGATTGTTTTTAGTTGAAGTGAGAGTTGGAGAATGTTTAAGTAGAGGTAGAGATTATATTTAAATTTAGAGATTCTTCTTAGTTACATTTATAAAATTGTTTAGAAATTTTAAAGGTAATGAGAAATATAAAAAAAATATATTTAAACTTAAAATAGGAAAAAGAAATCCTAAAAGATATACATTTAAGTGAAAAATTGTCTGTTTAAAATTGGGTTTTATCCCCAAAGCAATAATTCTTATTCCTCTTCTCCTTCTCACCTGCTTTTCTTAAGATTTAATCCAAACTCTTTAACAACAATCACTTTTTCTCAATTAATTTCGTATGGCACTTTTTTTTCCTAGTTTAAAGCACTGAATATCACAAATTACAAGCCATCTTCGGTTCGAATGTGTGTAATCGAGTTTCAAAAAGTTATAATTGCCTTTATATCGTTTGGCGCACTCAATTGATTTTTGGTTTTTTAGGAATTTGCAATTTGAAATTTGATCGGGCTTGCGTGTAGCGTCAGAAAACGTTCCAGTTATTTCTGAGCGTACGCCGTGATGGCGGTTGCCATTAAATAGCCGTTGGCTTCAATGGCAATCCGGGGGATCGTGGTGAGTTGTGGAGCCGGACAGAGAAGCTTTCGCCCGAGCTACCCCCCACGAACTGGGGGGGTGGCAAGTCGCATCCTCGGCCCGGGCACGAATGTGGTGGAATCACGTCTCTGACGCTGATAATGCTAATTGGCAGTCCGTCACCTCTGTGGATCCCTCCTGCTGCCTCCCACCTGCTCCCCCTGCATTAATGTTTATATATTTACGATATTTACTATATGTGGGAATTCGCGGATTCACCGTATGACTGAGCAGGTCGCTGGGCCAAGTTTACCACAAGTCCTAACAAATTGTCTTGTTCGATTAGCGGTTTCAATAATTACAAGCTTCTGTTTGTTTTTATATTTGCCAAACAGAAGGGTGTTTAGATTGGTATTTGGATCCTTGGGTTTTGATTTTGAATTTAAATAGTATATTTAATATTTATTTTATATTTACAGCTTGAATTATTATTTTATACCATGGTGAATGGAGTTTAGTAAAAATGTTCGTTCCCTATTTTTAACAAGAATTAAATTCATTTCGTTTGATTATATTTTCATTTATAATTAAATTTCTATTTGTATTAAAATGTATATTATTATAACTAAAATCAATTTAAATAATAATGTAATATCAATCAGAAAATACGTGAAGCTAAATCATATTTATTATTCACAAATCTCTTTTAAATTTACAATAAAAGCATTTCGTCTTAGGGTAGAGGGAATACTAAGAAAAGTTTAGCAATAAAATTTAATTTCTTATCAAGTTCTTTTCTAAGAATTGTAAATAAAAAATATATAGATAAATTATTATAATTTTAAATATAGACATTTCTAATTAAACAAAAAAGGGAAATTCGTTCCATTTTCCACCCAAAAGGTCACCCCAAACTCTGTCTAATTGGATAAAGTTTACGCGGTAAACACAAAAAAATACAAATAAAAGGCAGCTGAAACTTAACCCTCTAAAGAGTATTCTCCAGTTGAACCCCTGCTAACCCCCCGAATTGTTTTGTTTTCAAACGTCGCTATTTTATTTGCTTTGTTTGAGCTTTTCATTGACATGGACGCGTGGAGTTTTTGGTTATTGTTTATACTCGGTTCAGCTGATATGTGTGGCATTAGGTGGGTGCTAAATCGTGGCTAAAATTAGCCTCTGTATTTGATTGCATTTAGTGCTAATTTTAGACACTTGTTGCACGCGTGTTCTTGGGGTTTTTTACACTCACCCATAGTACTCGGCGAACTCCTCCATGGCTGTCGTCCGAATCGATTCGATTAAATTCAATTAAATCTGTGCCGCTTGTTAATTTGCGTCCGCTATCGGCTCCTCACATAACTGTTCTGTGGCAAACCATGTGTTTGGGTTTCTTGTCAGCCGGCCATAAAATCACATTTCCATTCACGCAACACACGTTGCAGCTGCCGCTCTCATTTTACCTTTGTTTCTCTCGTTCAGACTCTCACATCACATGGACGTAGCCAGAAAATATTTGGAAAATGTTAAGGGGTAGCACAGAAATCGGGAGTATTTTTAATAAATTTTAATCAACTAAATTCAAGATTATGCCTTAAAATGTTGCACAGATACATAACCAATTATATGGGAAATTTGTTTAAATATTTTTCAAGCTCAACCTTCTTTTTATTTGTCTTAAATATTACAAAGAAAGAACATTTATAAATTTAAAAACATATAAAATACAAAGCAGATTGAAGAAAATTGATTCAATAAAATATAATGCATATTATTTTAAATTATTTATAATATTAAAGACCAAGAAAAATATTCAATACATTTTTTCAACCGTTTTTGTTAAGTTTATATATATATATATATTTTATATATAAAAACATGTTAAATTTTCCAAACATTTTAAGCATTTTAGGTCCCTGTGGATAAAGGCAGTCGCTACACCCATGACGTTCTTCCATTGTTTTGCTTACGTCGAGAGAGTAACTCGGTGGGTAGTCGACTTCTTCGAATCCCAAAGAGCTATAGCTCTATAGATATGCTGCCTGGCACTTATAGACCCATAGCGATGGCCTGGCAGCTCTGATTTTGGCCGGTAAAATCAAACATTTGCTCTCATTTGCTGGCTCTCCAAACTGTAGTGGTTGTGCTTATTTCAAAGCCATTTCTATTTCATCAGCAATCAGTTCCCACCCTAAAGGGAACTTCTTGGAATATTTGGCCACTGAATTTTTGTTATTTACGAATCACGTGCAAATGTATTAAATAATACTTTAAATAATAATACTAAAATTAAAAAAAATATATTGTTTTCAACTAAAAATATTAT
>JAEIIJ010012368.1:0-19260 GCA_018904815.1 Drosophila ogumai | reverse complement strand
AAATATATAAATTATAAATACATATAAATTAAATTATACATTTATAACATTCTAAGGACTTTGAGTGTTTAATTTTCGTTCAGTTTTAAGAGCCTGTAAATATAAATAATAAATAAAGATATTCCTAAAAGAGGTCACAAGCTTAGTCATTGCCAAGGTTTTTACTTTAAAAACAAAACACCAATCTTATAAAATCCAAGAATCGCAAATTTATTATTTTATTCTCCTAAAACATTATTAGTAATTATAATTTTACTGTAAATATAATAAACCCATAAAATACAACAAATTATAACATTACCACACCTTAGATTAGATCACACTTACATAGGAGCCTCTTATCAAAACACGTCGCACAAATTAAACAGCAATTCCATTACAAAGCAGTAATGAAAACTAAATCCAACTGCAAACAGAGAATAACAATAAATACTAATGAATTCATTTGCAAAAATACGCTGGCCAAATAGTCGTAAATATATACCCATATCCATATGGCAATTAAGAAACTGCAGCACGTGTATGGAGCCGTAGCTCTCCAAAGTTTATATGAAAGCCGAAATCATCTCTCAGTTGGAATGAATAATAATTTGCATGAAATGAAAACGAAAATTGAAACGTTTTAACAGACGAATAATTTCCAGACTGGGAAATGCAGCTTAAAAATTCACCGCTTGTGGGTGAATATTTTCCTATGGACATGACAAGTGTTTCGAATGGGCGTAATGACTATACGACAGTCCCTGTCACTGCCCCTGCCCCTGAAACTGTGACAATGAGTCTGGTAATGACACTCGATGCGAAATCATTGACGTTTTGCCAGCGTTTTCTTTTAGTTATACTCTTTATTAGTGCCTAGGGTGGAATTTTATAAAAAATAAAACAATAAAATAAAAAAAGGGAATATTTTTTGAATAAGTTAATACATGACTTTAATGTATTAAAGTTTTACACCTTGAATACTATTATAATACTTCGATTTCTTTCATTAAAAGAAAAAAAAAACAAGAATTACATAAAATTGATTTAAATATTTCCCCTTGAAAAAAAAATAAAATTATGGGTGAACACTTAAAAAATGTTTATAAATTTGAATTTTTTCGTGAATAATTTATTTCTTTGATTTTTATTAAATCCATTTTATTTATATTTGTGCTTTGATCTTGGTTTCTATTTAAAATATTCCGTATATTTTTAAAGTATTTTATTTAAAAATTATTTTCCCATAAGATAGAGTATTAAATTCTCCCCTATTAAATGCAAAAACTTTCCTTAATTTATGTCGATTTTTGTACTCATCGATGAGTTATATTTGTCTGTCCATTCTCACGGACTTGGACTGGTGTGTGTTTCGTTGGATATAGCAAAAGCGCATTTCAATTAGGCGATTGACAACGCATTTGCATAGACTGCTGAGGTTCGAGCTATATTCGCTAAGCTTAACAGCAAAACTGAGTTGGATTTAGGTAACTGAGAGACTCATTCACAGACACTTGGCCCTGATAAGAAAATATATAAAAAGCGTAATGAAGAATGTTGCAACACAATTTAATTAGAGCGCTGTAATCAGACTGCCCTTTTCTATTTTTGCTCGACCCCTTTCCCAATACTCAATTAACCGTTAACAAATATTAAATTTCTGCTTTCGTGCTATCCTTTGCAGACCCTGGACCATGAACTCCTCAAGTGGTGACGATGAGGCGCCAAAGGATCCGCGCACTGGCGGCGAGGACTTTACGCAGCAATTTACAGAAAACGATTTCGAGGGTGAGTTGAGTTGGAATATTATATTTTTAATTGCTGGCTGAATATTGAAAAGTATAAAACCTGAAAATTAAACCGGAGTTGTAAAACCAGCCAAGTGACAAGTTGATAGACCCAAAAAACAAGAAATTTGCGTTGTGTTAATTGCAAGTTGGCAGCGTTTTGACACGCGGCCAAACTAAACTACAAATTCTTTGGGGGGAAATCAAATTTGAGGGAAAGAAAACCCGATAAAACTGGAAATTTCAAACTTCAAAAGAAGGTCGTACTAATTAGTTGATCTGAGCCTTCAATTGTTCTAGTTTAAATTACTACCTAAGACTCATCTTACATCTGTTCCGGTGACGGTGATTCATACGCTTTACTTCACGGCTTAAATTAAAATTAATTCTAATATCTGTAATATATATATAAAATAACACCTTGCGGCGGCTGCCCTTTCAAGTGATCTCTACTGTATTGCAAGGAAAAAATGCATTTAACATTTAAAAATGCAACAAGTTTGCGTTGTCGCCGAACGCAACGCCCACCACTTTAATACTTGCAAGACCTAATCGCGTGACTTGGCGAAAAGTGGAAACATTTCAGCCATAAGATGTGCTCCGTATAATTAATTTAAATTTATGAAAAACTACTGATGCAAGCAAGTAGCAGATGATATCACAATTAGTCAACTGACAGAGCGCAAGTTGAACAAAGCCTTTTGAAAATTGAAACTACGAAATTGCTCAGAAGCGGATATTCAATTCAGGGAAAATAAGTAATTAACATAAATTTATTTGTAGCAAAAGAAGAAGGTCGGGAATTGAAACGAGACTTGAGATTGAGTTTGCTTTTGATTTGTAGATGATTCAACGCTGCGTATACGTAATTTCAATAGGTTTTTGTTTTAGAAAATAAGTAAAAGCTGATGTCTGGCAAGAGTTATATATAGGTCTTATCACCAAAATAAACACAATTTAATGTGAACTTTAAACCTTGATTATAAACGAAAGGAAAAATACGTTTTCAAATAATGCAAAATCAAGTGTGTTCCTAGAAACTTTAAGAAATTCATGTGATTTCATTATATATAAATTTGTTTGTAAATTTTGTAGCTATAAATACAAATTAATAAATTTCTAAAAAGTATAGACCTGTATTTAAGTTGTTAAAATTACTCTAAAGACTCATAGCAAAGCTATAAATATTTTATTGCCTAATAAACCTCAAACCTTTTTTTGAGTTTAATTATTTACAATTTCACCAACTGTATTATGAAGAATGTGGAGCTTAAAAAATGTATAAATAAATTACAGTTTATGAGCTACAAAAATTATTTAACTAAGTCGCAATACTTAAACAAAAGCACTTGACGTTAAAATCTTAAATATTTCAGAAATATACTATTTTAACAATTTAGGGTAAGCCAGTAAATTGTGATTTTAGACTAAAATAAATCTAGTTCTAGACTCAACTTTTTTATGAATTATTACAGAGTTCCAAATATACAAAAAATATATCTGCCAAGCTAGAGCACATTTTTAAATATTTTTAAATTACTTTCTTGAAGGAAACTCTTAAAAGAATTACTAGAGGTTCCAGGAACATCCTCAAATAGAACAAAACAAGAAGAAAAGAAAACACTTTAAGCTAAGGGAATTATGTAACTCAATTGCAATTAATAAACAACGTAGCACTCAATTTGGCCCCCTCTCTCTCCGCCTCTGTGTCCCTCTGACTTTTTCCCCATTTTTCCTGCAGGACATCGGGCACACACCGTTTACGTGGGTGTCCATGTGCCAGGAGGACGTCGCCACTCGCAGCGCCGGCGTAAGCACCACCACAGTGGTCCTGGCGGTGGTGGAGGAGGTGGTGGCTCCATCGGCGGATCCGGAAGTGTGGGCGGTGGTGCCGGCAAGGACAACACCAGCGAGAAGCAACAGGAAGTGGAGCGACCAGGTGGGTCCAGGTGTCCCTCTACCCTACCCCACTCCTCCCCAAAGTGTGTGTAATGACGGAGGCTTCAGGTCCTCTGTTCTGGCCAGAATGAAATGCCAGTAAATGTGGCCAATCAGTTTCGGCCGAGCCAAGACTTAAAGCAGGGGGAAACTTTCACAAATTACAGTCTTCACTCACTCGGGAGGATAATGAAAATGACAGCTGATTGGCTTACAGTTTGCCGTCCAGAAGTTCTGATTGTAATGAGGGAAAGCAGGCTTAATGTGTGACATTGAATCGGAATGATGCAATTATCCTGAGGCCAAACTAGAGCTGATTATAAGGGACAAGCAGCTAATATTGCTTGCCTTAATTTATACTGGCTTATGTCATTTTTACTGCAAACAAACCGCACAAAACTAACATGTAACCCATTTATTTTTAATATTTGTTTACCTCTACTAACCCTTTATAATTTATAAGTAACCTGTATTACTAAAAACTAGCTTAACTGCTTTTCATATGTGCATCTTCTTATCCAACCTTTCCCAACACCTATTTACATATACAGCACTTCATAACTAACCTATCCACTTGTTTTTAGTTATTCCTTTGATTTAATTTATAAGTAACATTACTTGGCCTCAGTAATGCTTTTCACACGTGTCAACTCACCTTACTCAACTCCATACCAATCCATCTTCAAGCTTAAACCCACCGTAATTAATGTAATCTTCCTCAATTTGTATTCATTATAAAACGTAAGCTAAAGCGTAAGTCAACATCAACATTATAAATGAAAATTTATCACCTCACTTAGCCAAACATTGTGAAGACAATTTCACATATTTCAAACGTTTTAGCTTACATAAATATATGTGTGTATGCATTCACTAAACATCCTTCGGTAGTACTAGAACGTCACGCAAACACACTCGGAGAGGTCTAAACAGGACATATGGTGGCGGTCAATGGTCAGTAGCAAATTCCCAGCACAGATCAGGGCCAAATTATTACGCCAATTAACTTTAGCACGCATTCGCCAGAGTCCAAGGATACAGATGATTGTTATGAACGGGGTGGCAATAACAGGAAGATGTTGCTGGCGCTCATAAATGTTGATTAAGCTAATGAAGGTCTAACCACTGAGCAAAATCTTTTAACTTATATTTTTTAAACAACTATGTACTTATTTTACTCAAGTTTTTTAAGAATTCATAAATTTGTTATACATCTTTTATTTTTTGAGCTGCTTAATATTTATTTCCTCTTATTCTACAACAGTTTCTATTTTTAGTACTATAAATTATTATGCATTTCATTATTATTTAAATTTTTTGGAAAGTATAAGATTTTTTAGCTACATTTTAATTAATTTATAAAAACCCAGAGATTTCCATGGCATCCCCGAATCCTTCTGAAATACTTTTTAAAATCATATTTCACTAACTCTAAATCCCTCGGTTTACAGTGACTCCTCCAGCCCAACGAGTACAGTTCATACTCGGCGAAGATGTCAACGACGGCACACATGTCTCGCATCCTTTGTTCTCCGAAATGGGGATGCTGGTCAAGGAGGGCGACGAGATCGAGTGGAAGGAGACGGCGCGTTGGATCAAGTTCGAGGAGGATGTTGAGGAGGGCGGCAATCGGTGGTCAAAGCCCCATGTGGCCACTCTATCGCTGCACTCACTGTTCGAGCTGCGCCGCCTGCTGGTCAACGGAAGCGTAATGCTGGACATGGAGGCCGACAACCTGGAGGTAATGGCCGATTTGGTCTGCGATCAGATGGTCAGTGCGGGAACCCTCCCACCAGGCGTCAAGGACAGGGTGAAGGATGCCCTCCTCCGACGCCATCGGCACCAGCACGAGTATGCCAAGAAGACGCGACTGCCGATCATCAGATCCTTGGCCGATATGCGCAACCAGTCGTCGTCGAAAAGTGAGTATGGGACAGTTAGGTTACTCTAAGCTCATCTCGTTCGTTTGGTGTGAGTCTGTGAATCATCTGAGAGTCTACTGCCGCCACATCACTCAGCTCAGCTCAGCTCAGCTCAGATCAGATCAGATCAGCTCATTTAGGATCATTGTCAGTGTCAAAAGTGTCTAAAACTCTCATCCGATCCGAACTAATACCAATAACTCAGACCTGGGCAAGAGCAGTCCACTGCACTCACTGCATGGCTCGTCGGCTGGCCTGGATCCCACTGGAGGTCACCACCAGACACCATCCCTCTACGTGTCGAGTAAGGATCAGCGTGGTTGTTATCTCGCTGTTCCCACAGGTATAGCCTTAGAACTAGAAACCGAAACCAACACCAACGCAACTCTCTCCCCAGAGATCTCTGTAAAGCTGAAGACCAAAGTCGTATACCTTTTCAGTTGCCTTGCACCCAACAAAAATGCACCCAGAACCAATACAGGCAGCTAATTCAAGTTTAAATCAAAGAAAACTCAACTCTAGAACTACCTGATCCCAATCAAGAATAGTAGAGAGCAGCCCCTGGACACCCATTGATCATCCATAAATCACTCACATTCATTAGTTTTAAAAGAGGGGTTTTTGATAAATCAATTTTGAGCCACGCTAAACGATGATTAAACTCGCTCTTGCGCTCTTCGTTCCCTCAAAAAAATAAAAAGCTGACGCATCTTCGCACCTAGGGGCCATCGGGGTCACCACCTGGTTCCATGCCGGGGCCTCACCCCAGCACCAGAGCCACCAAGGACGATCGCAGTCACAAGCAATGCCAAGTAATAGCCCATCAATGGTTTCTACTGTACTTTGCCGTTCCTTTCAAGAGCACGCTGTGTTTATCGATGATTATATCTTGTCTCTCGTCTCTGATTCTACTATTTAAACTCTACTCCTTCAACTTTTTTATCTTCTATATCACTATATAATCAACTATAACTTAAGCCAATATTTCTCCCTAAAAAGCTCGTTAGTCCCCAACTAAATGTGTTGTCTATTTAAACGGTTTCTTCTGTTGAAATATATACCTAAACATTACAGTTTTGCGGAGTCTTAAGTTAATTTAAATTATTAAAAGATAACCTATATATCTTACTGCTTTAAAATCTGTCTCTATTTTCCGTTTGAACTTGTCTTTTCTTCTATAAAGACTCCCTCTATTTTGAAAGCCCTTTTCACTTATAATTTCTTGTATTACCAGTGCCGACTTCTTCAACTTTTAAGCCCTGAACTTTAACTAATTCCCGACTGATGATTTTATTTTTATTAGAAACCTTTAACCCAACATAATCACCAGAAAATATTTAAAGGATTAAGGAATAGGTCAGGTTTTCGTATTTAAGAGAATAAAACTCTAAGTTGTTTTAGGATTTGTTGGAGTATTTATGAAATAAATAAAATTAGTGAAAGATGAAGCAGAACCCATTCGAGAAACTTAGATATCCTACAGCAGAGCTGTTCACAGAGGATACCCTAAGTGAACAGCTCTGTAATAAAGCTTACCTTCAAGCCTATGGAAACCGAACAAAAAAAAATATCGACAAACCCCCAAAACATTTTCCAGTTGAAGAGCACACATTGGGGGCCACCACGCCGATTTCACTAACGGCCAGCGAACCTGGACCGCCCGGAACCAATGGAAATCCAAACCTGAACACCGCTGCCGGCGGCATGGGGCGTTTCCTAACGGTGCCCAGTGGAAAACCCAGCAACAGAGCGCTCGGTAAAGAACCCAAGTCCAAGTCGAAATTCTGTCCAGTCAAGAACTGACCGTGTTCGTTATTGTTTACCGTTTGATTTTGCGTGTCTGTTGATCGTTTAAATAGTCCTGATATAATTATATAAATATAAAATATTTGTTTAGTAGTTTGGAGTTTTGTAAATAGAATTGGTTTGAAAGAAAGGGCCTAAGAAAGGTGGCAAAATTTGCATGAAGGTTGAATAATTATTCGAAATTCGAAAAGCAGGGATTGGTTCTAAAGAAGAAATCGAAAAACCCAAAAAATAAAAAATAGAACACTCCACACACATCTGCACGCTTGTCACCTAACACACACACACTTCTCAAAACTAACTTCTTTCCAATTTAAAATATTTTTTGCATGCTTCATTATCTCAGTATTTGAACCGAATTTGAACAATCTCTTGCAGCATCTCTTAGCCAAAACCGAATTTAATCCAATATCTCTCTTTTGCACTTCTTTTTTCGTATGTTTTTTGTTGTATCGTTGTAACGTGTTGAACTACATGTTGTTGTTCTTATTATTGTTGTAATACCTATCAACGCACGTACCCTAAAAAATATAATATACAAATACAAACACGATACCAAAACCTGCACCCCGTGAAACCAAAAAACCTGCAAACCCCGACTAATGCAGAGAAAAAATCTAATTCTAAAAAATCACGACCTGCACAAAACCTGCCGGTGATCACAGAGGACATGGTCAAGAGCCCCAGCAACCAGTCGATGGCCAGGCCAGGAAGCGGCACCGAGCTAAACGAGCAGCAGCACAAGGGCAACACCCACTTTATGCGCAAGATACCGCCGGGCGCGGAGGCCAGCAACATCCTAGTGGGCGAGGTGGACTTCCTGGAGCGAACGCTCTCCTGCTTCATTCGCTTGAGTTCGGCGGCGGTCATGGGCGATCTCACCGAGGTGCCAGTGCCCACCAGGTGAGCTCAAGATCTCTTGTTAGGCAACTTTGCTTACCTAAAATGAATCCCAAATTAATTTGCAGATTCATCTTCATCCTGCTTGGCCCTCCAGGCAGTCAGAGCAACTTCCATGAGATTGGCCGGGCCATGGCCACCCTGATGTCCGATGAGATCTTCCACGAGGTGGCCTACCGTGCGCGAAAGCGGGATCACTTGCTGGCCGGAGTGGATGAGTTCCTGGATGCTGTCACTGTACTACCGCCCGGCGAATGGGATCCCACCATTCGTATTGAGCCACCGGCAGCCATTCCCTCGCAGGAGGTGCGAAAGCGACCACCAGAGCTGCCCAAAGAGGAGGTGGACGAAGAGGAGGAGGAGCAGCGATTGAGGGAGGAGTCTGGTTTGTCCAGGACAGGCCGTCTCTTTGGCGGTCTCATCAACGACGTCAAGCGGAAGGTGCCCTGGTACATAAGTGACTACAAGGACGCTTTGTCCATGCAGTGCGTAGCCTCCTGGATCTTCCTGTACTTTGCCTGCCTCTCCCCGATCATTACGTTCGGCGGTCTCCTGGCTGAGGCCACCGGCAAGCACATGGCCGCGATGGAGTCTCTGGTGTCCGGGTTCGTCTGTGGCATGGGCTATGGCTTCTTTTCGGGTCAGCCGCTGACAATTCTCGGGTCCACCGGTCCAGTCCTGGTCTTTGAGTCAATTATCTACGAGTTCTGTCTGAAGATGGGCTGGGAATACATGACCTTCCGGTTCTGGATCGGCATGTGGGTCGCCGGCATTTGCATCGTCCTGACCGCGATTGATGCCAGTGCCCTCGTCTGCTACATAACCCGCTTCACCGAGGAGAATTTTGCCACCCTGATTGCCTTCATTTTCATCTACAAGGCCATAGAGAATGTGGTCGTTATCGGGAAAAACTTTCCGGTCAATCAGGGGATATACGACTGTGTCTGTACACCGCCCATCGGTAGCAATGCCAGCGTGGTGGATTATGCCAAGTATAATTGGGATTATTGTGAGGTAAATTAATTATACGATATTAGAATATATTCCATAAATTTCTCTTAATTGTAAATACTATAAATATTTTATTTAATAATATTTTTTAGTCCTACAATGGCACCCTGGTTGGCGGAGATTGCGGAACGCCACCCACCGAGAATGTTTTCCTGATGTCGGTGGTTCTCTGCACAGGCACCTTTATCATCTCCACCCTGCTGAAGGACTTCAAAAATGCCCTGTTCTTCCCCTCGATCGTCCGGCAGTATATTAGCGACTTTTCCGTGCTGATTGCAATCTTTGCCATGAGCTTCTTTGACTATTCGCTGGGCGTGCCCACCCAGAAGCTGGAGGTTCCCAATGAGCTGAAGCCCACGCTGAGCACCCGCGGCTGGCTGATTCCACCCTTCTCGGAGAAGAATCCCTGGTGGTCGCCAATCATTGCCGTATTTCCTGCCCTGCTCGGAACGATCCTGATCTTTATGGACCAGCAGATCACCGCCGTTATAGTGAATCGCAAGGAGAACAAGCTGAAGAAGGGCTGCGGCTACCATTTGGATTTGTTTATTCTCTCCATTTTGATTGCCATTTGCAGTTTGATGGGTTTGCCTTGGTGAGTTGCAATCGGGGAAGATCTAAATAATGTTAATTAATTTTTAAATTAATTTCTTAATTAATCTCTCTTCACAGGTTCGTGGCTGCCACCGTCTTGAGCATTAATCACGTGAACTCGCTGAAGCTGGAATCTGAGTGCTCGGCCCCTGGCGAGAAGCCACAGTTCCTGGGTGTGCGCGAGCAGCGGGTAACCCACATCCTGATCTTCCTGACCATCGGTGGGTCTGTGCTGTTGACCCCGCTGCTCGGCCACATACCCATGCCGGTCCTGTTCGGTGTCTTTCTGTACATGGGAGTGGCCTCGCTCAAGGGTCTGCAGTTCTTCGATCGCATACTGATCATGTTCATGCCGGCCAAGTACCAGCCGGATTATATGTTCCTGCGACAGGTGAGTGGGGAGTCAGGGATTGTGGAGCTTCCTGGTTATTATAACTTTTAATTTACCTTTCTTTTCAGGTCCCCATTAAGCGCGTTCACTTGTTCACCATCATTCAGCTGGCCTGTCTTATTATTCTCTGGCTGATCAAGTCCTTCTCGCAGACCTCCATCCTGTTCCCGCTGATGTTGGTGGTGATGATCGGCATACGCAAGGCCTTGGATCTGGTGTTTACACGTCGCGAGCTTAAGATCCTGGACGACATAATGCCGGAGATGACCAAGAGGGCGGCGGCAGATGATCTGCACAAACTGGACGCTGAGGTGGGCTTATTGGCGAGAATTTTCCCCTGGGGAAAAGGTCGTAATGGCCGGGTGGTGACCAAGCCACCGGTCGAAGGTGGTGCTGGCGGTGCTGGCAGTGCCGTTGGCCTTGGGCTCATCAGCTGCTCAACCTCAAATGCAAATGAGAAGGAGTTCGAGGCCCAGAGTAGTCTTCTCAAGAAATAGAAACACCAACCCCCACTCCAAGCACATAGACAGACAAGCACCACCCACTAGCACACAACCACCCAAACACCAAATAGCAAAAAGAAAAGAAAAGCCCATTTCATTTGCGTTTGCAGGAAAAGCACACGGCCAACGATTAGAGATCGATGGTGCTTCCGAAACCGATAAACTCAATTAATCATAGATTTTTGTATTGATTTAATTGCATTTTGTCGGTCTTGAACAATTTCTTCAACTACCAACTATATAGCTATATAACCCTGTATATGCATAATTCTCTGTTATATATACTATACGTTTTTATCATGTCTTTAACAGTATTTTGTAAATGTTTATCCCCTTGTGTCCCATTTTAATTTAAACCTATATGGCATGCCGCTATTTTTGCATTTTGTTTATATATATTTTTGATGAACGTTTTTTAAAATATGTTTTGATTTTAAGCTTTTAGAACACCTGTAAATGCCAAAACCCACAAAAAAAAACAGAAAACAAATGGAAATTATGTGTTTTTACGTAGTGCAAACCAAAATGTGTTACCTATCCGAACCTACTCTAAAAAAAACTACTCTTACCCTATATATACACATATATCTATGATATTTATAAATGTAAATGAAATTCTAGATTAAGTCATAATTAGTCAAGCGTTTACACTGTACAACAAGTACCTAAATGTATTAAATGGAACCTGTTATGTTATTTTATAGTCATCGGGCCGAAAGTTCAAGTAACTAACCAGCGACATAAAAACACACCTAATTGTAGCGAAAATTGATGTAAAAAATCCATAGGCAAAAATTCAAAATTGCAAAACACAAAACAAAAAATAAAACAAAAATAAAAAATTAAACAACAAAGAATTGGCATAAATTAAAACACTATCTCACCCAAATTGGCATACTTTTTGACACATTCACTCGATCGAACACCTTTTTTGAGACACATCCATTAATTTAGCGAGCTCTTTTTGCTTCTTTGGCTCTCTTTCACCTATGCAACATTAGACCATTTTAGATATGCTATATCTATCCCCCTTTGAACCCTCTCTTTCCGAGCTAATTTTTGGTCCCAAAAACTATGCAACTATGTGCCAATTCTTACTTTGAAGGACAATCACCATCAGCATCCCCCGGGAGCTGGTACTGGGCCCAACTACAATGCCAACCAGTCGGGTCCCACCACCATTCACATTCCCCTTTCGGGAAGTAAACCCAGCAGCGGCAGCAACAATGGACCCACAGTGAACATTCCCCAGGATCGCTCTACAGTCTGGCAGCAGATCAGCAAGGATGGCAATGGGATCTCGGATCAACTGATCATTCCGGTCACCGTTAAAGTTCGTCAAATCAATGGCAACCAGTAAGTGTTCAGAGAGTATAGAGAGAGTCCCCTTCCCCTGGCATCCATACAAGAAACATATCATTCTTCTCATGAACTGCTAGAATCTATCCTCGCTTTTCTGTATATAAAACTCTTGATCCTTCCTTTCCTATGCTCAACAATATAGTCAAATATGCAGTCAAACTTGGGTATTATTTTATTATAAAATTAATAAAAGCTCGCTTGCTTAGAAAGAATATATTAAATAAGAAAATTATATATTTCAAGGATAATTATTTTATAAAACTAATTTTCAACTAATTTATAAACAGAGCAGAGCTATTTGATTTTAAAAATTTATAAAAACAATCATATTTCTACTAAAAAAAATTAGAAGAAGATTTTAAAATCATCATATTACATAATCATTAAACCACTAATCCACTTATTAGCATTTTCAACTATATCTTTTTATTTCAAAATCGAGTTCATGAATTTATTAATTTAATTTATTTATTAATTTGTATTATTTTAAATATATATTTATTTTAAAAAATATATTAAATCATTCATGCTCGTCTTCGCATTCCCCTCATGCCTCCAACTCTCTACAGTGCGCCCCCGAATGCCGCTCTCTCGCCACGCCTTTCGCCCATGCACGAGGCGGATGAGTACAGTGAAGCCATGACGAATCCAACGGGAGCACAGCAGCAGCCGCAGCAGCAGCCCCAACAGATAAGCAATTGCAAGGAGGCAGCGGCCAGGCTTGAAGGATCCTCCTCCTCCCAGGTGCCGGGACCAGCCAACATAACGCCCGTCTAAGGAGAAACGAGATCCAAATCCAAATCCAAGCGGAACAAAAGCACAAAGAACCCACGCACAGCCACACACATCTATATGTATTTGTAGTTGGTCATTCACAGCCGCCGTATCATAATCTCTATTTACTATATGTATCTCTAATATCGTAGTAGTTTTTCCAGAGGACGATTTTTAGGTGTGCCAGTAGAGGGTTGTTTGCATTTGAGTTTTTTGGGGCTCAGGTACCAGTTAAGTATTAATTATTTAATAACGACAACCAAAACCACTCCAAATATACACTTTTGAAACGAATTTTATAGTGTCAATTCCGAAGACAAAGACTAGAGAAGCCACAGAACAGAATCTCCATCGGTCTGCCGATGTTATTCCAACTACACAATTCCCATTCCCCGACTTTGACTTGGTTAGCTATATGTGGGGTTTTATTGAACTGTGATCTGATGGGAAATATCTTGGGGGCGCGGGT
Source organism: Drosophila ogumai (assembly GCA_018904815.1). Lineage (NCBI taxonomy): Eukaryota > Metazoa > Arthropoda > Insecta > Diptera > Drosophilidae > Drosophila > Drosophila ogumai. The sequence goes on along the minus strand of JAEIIJ010012368.1, from coordinate 5,824 downwards.
TGTTTAAGAAGCGGAGTATCATTTAGCCTAGCCAAGACAAAGCTGTAAACAATTTGTATTATATTTTATGCCTAACACTAAGTTTGAAACCAAACAAACACACACACCCTAACCGAAACACAAGCAAAATATACAAAATATATATACAAAAATATAACAAATATTAAATAAATTGCTAAACATAAAAGAAAACAAAAAACTGAATCCCTCTATCTTTCATTTTGTTACTTTGGTATTTTGCATCGTTCGTTCTCAGTGTATTTTGTGAATAGTTGTGAGTGTTGAGTGTGGCACCTACTGCTCCCAAATCTGTATCTCTGAACGTTCATTTAAATAGCACCAAAATCGTTCATAATGATTGCGAATCAGAGCTTGAAGTTTTAAAATTTATAAAATGTAAATATTTAATTATTTTTAATATCCTTCAAACTCTGTTTCCAAAAACTAAAAAACCTTCATAGCTCTATTAGCATCGTGTTAGACGTCTGTGTATGTGCATCTTTACATCTTTCCCTGACTTAAGCTGTACGTAAATAAATAGATAAGAGTCTAGGTTATTATTTGGCATTCCAAATCTATGGTTTATAATTATTAATTTAAAATTTCACCATTGCAGAACCCAAAATTTAATACGTCGAAGCAATTGTGGCGTGGATATCTTACACCAACAGAAACATCCGTTTGAGTCAATGATTTAACTACATTTTTAGCATAAATTCGTGTACCTGTATAACAATTATATCTGTGTGTGTCTATAATCCATATTAAAACCCATGATGTCTGTATGTACCACCAACCGTCCCATTTTGCGTATATAAAACACTCCCAAATGTGCAATTTGGCACAAAAATGAATTGCCTGTCAACATATCAAGAGATAACTCCGAAAACCAATCTTGTAATCGTATTACCTCCCTACTAAAGGAATTTGTTGAAATATAAATGTAATATACAATAAAGTTTAATTATTTTGAGAGGGGAAGTGCTTGGTTTTAATTGTTTACTTTAAGGTGAGTGGTAGAAATGTTTTAAGGTGAGTTTAGAAACCTTTCTTATTTATATTGATTAATGGCTAAAAAAAAAAAATATTTTTTTGTCAATAAACAAATTGGTAACATTAAATAAATTAATATATATATAAAAAATAAAGACAAATAAAAAATTTAAAATTTATTTTCTCATCAACATTTCTTGGATCATTTCCTAAAAAAGTAATATTTAAAATAACTATTTTCATTATAAAGAATACAAAAATTAAGTTATAAGGAGCTTTAATTTTTATTGAAACTTAATACTTTTTAAAAATGATTTTAAATGTTTATTTTAATTTTCCTTTAATTTTTTGTATTATTTAATTTTTTTTTATAAAATTGCAAAAATTATTAATTAATTTATTGTTTTGCTACTTACTAATATTCAATTTTGTTGCTTAAACTATTTAAAATTAACGGTATTTTTAGCAGCGCTATTATTATTTAGTTATTCAGTATGTTTTAAGCCACATGATGGTATATTTTGGCGGTCTCCGCACTGGTCACACTGGTTTGGTAACTGTCCCCTCGTGCGCGTGTTTTTTAATTAAATCCAGATTTATTAATTAAAAACTAGCCAGGATGTCGCTAATTACACGACTGCTGACCGGGAACCATGCCCTGCGCGTAAGGGCATTGGAAACTCTGGGCAAAGTAAGTTGGACACATAAAAACGAGCCGAAAACCAACGGCTCGTTATGTAATTGTAAGAAATGCAAATAAAATTAATATATTACCTTGCAGGCCGGCTACAGTTCGCATGCCAAGTTCTCGGAGCACAAGCCGATCGAGAAGATCCGGAATATAGGCATATCGGCGCATATAGACAGTGGCAAGACGACACTGACGGAGAGGATACTCTTCTACACGGGCCGGATTGCTGAGATGCACGAGGTGCGTGGAAAGGACAATGTCGGAGCCACCATGGACAGCATGGAACTGGAGCGGCAGCGCGGCATCACCATCCAGTCGGCGGCCACCTACACCCTATGGAAGGACACCAATATCAATATCATTGATACACCGGGACATGTGGACTTCACCGTGGAAGTGGAGCGCGCTCTTCGTGTTCTGGACGGCGCCGTGCTGGTTCTTTGCGCCGTCGGTGGAGTTCAGAGCCAAACCCTGACCGTCAACCGGCAGATGAAGCGATACAATGTCCCTTGTCTGGCTTTTATCAACAAACTGGATCGCCTGGGCTCGAATCCCTACAGAGTCCTCTCCCAAATGAGATCCAAAATGAATCACAATGCGGCGTTTATCCAACTGCCCATTGGGGTGGAGAGCAACTGCAAGGGAATTGTGGATTTGGTAAGGGAACGTGCCATATATTTCGACGGCGAACATGGCATGAATGTGAGGCTGGACGAAATCCCTCAGGATATGCGTGTGGAGAGCCAGGAGAGGAGGCAGGAACTCATTGAACATCTCTCCAATGCCGATGACACGTTTGGAGAGTTCTTCCTAGAAGAGAAACCCTTCACGGAGGATGACATGAAGGCTGCCTTGCGACGAACCTGCATCAAACGGACCTTTACGCCGGTGTTGGTGGGAACTGCCCTTAAAAACAAGGGTGTTCAGCCTCTGCTGGATGCTGTACTGGATTACCTGCCCCATCCCGGAGAGGTGGAGAATCTGGGCTTCATCGAAAAGGAGGGACAAGAGCCAGAGAAAATAGTCTTGAACCCGGCTCGCGATGGCAAGGATTCGTTTGTGGGCTTGGCCTTCAAACTGGAAGCGGGACGATTTGGCCAACTGACCTACCTCAGGTGCTACCAGGGTGTGCTTAAAAAGGGCGACAACATCTTCAATGCTCGCACCAACAAGAAGGTGCGCATCGCTCGCCTCGTTCGCCTTCACTCCAACCAAATGGAGGATGTCAACGAGGTCTACGCTGGGGATATTTTCGCTCTTTTTGGCGTAGATTGCGCCTCTGGTGACACTTTTACCACCAATCCCAAGGACAACCTGGCCATGGAATCCATTTTTGTGCCAGAACCTGTGGTTTCAATGGCCATAAAACCAAACAACTCCAAGGACAGGGACAACTTCTCAAAGGCCATTGCAAGATTCACCAAAGAGGATCCCACCTTCCACTTCTTTTTCGATAACGATGTCAAGGAGACCCTCGTCTCGGGCATGGGTGAACTGCACTTGGAGATCTATGCCCAGCGTATGGAGAGGGAGTATGGCTGCCCTGTGACGCTGGGTAAGCCTAAGGTGGCATTTAGGGAGACGCTTGTGGGACCCTGTGAGTTTGATTATCTGCACAAGAAACAGTCTGGAGGATCGGGTCAATATGCGAGAATTATTGGAGTGATGGAACCACTGCCGCCCAATCAAAATACCCTCCTGGAGTTTGTGGACGAAACTGTGGGCACAAATGTGCCGAAACAATTTGTGCCTGGCGTGGAAAAGGGTGAGTATATATTTTAAATTTTATGTTAGGATTTAAATTATAATTATATTTTTCTTTCCAGGTTACCGCGAAATGGCTGAGAAGGGCATGCTCTCGGGTCACAAGCTATCTGGCATTAGGTTCCGCCTCCAGGACGGTGGTCACCACATCGTGGACTCTAGTGAGCTGGCCTTCATGTTGGCCGCCCATGGAGCCATCAAGGATGTCTTCCAAAATGGCAGCTGGCAGATCTTGGAACCCATTATGCTGGTGGAAGTCACCGCTCCCGAGGAGTTCCAGGGCGCTGTGATGGGTCACCTTAGCAAGAGGCATGGCATTATCACCGGCACAGAGGGAACCGAAGGCTGGTTCACGGTCTACGCTGAGGTGCCTCTCAATGATATGTTTGGCTATGCAGGCGAGCTGAGGTGAGAGAATAACATAATGATCCAATCACAATTATATTAATTGATATTTTGTTGTTTTTCAGATCGAGTACCCAAGGCAAAGGCGAGTTCACCATGGAGTACTCTCGGTACTCGCCCTGCCTTCCCGACATTCAGGAACAGATCGTCCGCCAATACCAGGAAAATCAAGGCTTGGCCCAGCCCGACAAGAAGAAAAAGAAGAACTAAATCATTTTTGTATAGTTGTAGTTTTAAGCGACATCCCCCAGTTACCATCTCTATTTTTGCTTAGTTAAATTTTATTTCATTCTAAAAATCTTCAGTTTTCACTGTGATAAATGCGACTTGTACAGTTTTTGTATAATAAAAGAAGACGAAACAAGAATTGAAACAAATTTTTGTGAAAACTAGGAATACATTTCATAATATTACTTTTTTCCATTTTAAAAAGTGCGCATTTCAAAACTATAAACGGTCATACTAGGAGTAAAACCAAATTTCAATAACTAAACTATACCAGGTTTGGATTTTTTAGGAAATTTCAACTCTTTGGGATTTATTAGGGCCAGAGCCACATTTTCATCCGCCACACTGTTTTCCCTATTTCAATAACAAACAAAACAAAATTTCCTTGCGAGCGGTTGTTCCGCGGACGGTTTTTCCCCTAAACTCGCAGAAAATATGCCAGCACAGGCGAGATAAAAGGAAAACGCTCACCAGGGACACGGCGCCGGAAGACGGACGGAAAGCAGGCGCAGACAACGCGGCGAACGAAAACAATTAGCGACCGAATTATAGTATTTCGTAAATTTTCCGGATCCGACAGCAAATTTAACTCAATTAAAAGGCAGCGAGGAAAATGCAGAGAACACATATAAAATGCAAGTGATGTTGCTGTGTTTGCGTGGAAATGGAGCGAATTGTGATAGCACCGTTTTTCTTGTTCCGAGTTTTCCGCTGCCAGAAAAGTGTGCGCAGGAAAATTGCTGACAATTCATAGAAAGGCAACCAAAAGGAAAATACGAGAGGGCGCGCGCGTTTTTCGGGGAAAATTCAATACAAAACGCGGAAAGCCAAAAGAAAAACAACAAAAAATCGCAAATCACAAAACACACGAAAAATAAAAGAAAAAGAGAGAGAGAAAAATAAATATCTAACGCACGTCTACCTGTGTCTGTGTGTGATTGTGGGTGTGCGGCTTTCAAGTGTGTGTGCGTGTGCAAAAGAAAAAGATCAGCGCGAGCCAACAGCAGCAGCAACAACAACACACAGCTGACTTCCTCTTCTTTACCTTCCTGCTTACACTGTTCGAAAAATAATGCAAAACAACGACAACTTCCAAAACGCCGGCTTCTTAATAACCATCACTAGTCAACAGTAAAACAAAATTAATTAATATAAATATAAATAAACATATCCGTCACTCGAAACAAAATATTATTGATAACAAAGCCATTTGGCAGAAAAATACAAAAATAAAATCATATAGTCCGGCAAAAGGTTCCAAGAAATCAATATAAATGGATTGGATCATCAACGATGAGATGGGCCTCACCGTGGGCCATGTGGTCGGCTGGGCCGCCGCATCTGCCATGGTAATTGGAGGCGTCATCCCGTACGTGCCGCAGTATATAGAGATCAAGAAGACGCAGGATGCGGACGGATTCTCGCTATATGTGTGCCTCGCCCTGCTGGTCGCCAACTCGCTGAGAATACTTTTCTGGTAAGCTTACAAATTCATACTTAAAAATGTCTAAATACCTGGGAGATATTAGGTGAAAGTTGAAGCAGAGGTTCCCTGAATTCAGTTTTATACAAAATCTTTTAGGAAAATTATTAAAATTAAAAATTACGAAAAATTCTCACTTAAAAATGACCAATAGCTTGGAGAAAATAAACAAAATTTGAAGCAGAGGTTGCCTGAATTTAGTTGTTTATACAAAATGATGTAGGAAAATTGAATATTATTCTCACAAACTGTAGAGAAAT
>JAEIIJ010012359.1:0-26086 GCA_018904815.1 Drosophila ogumai | reverse complement strand
CAATATCATTATACTCACTTTTGTCTATTTGTAATATAACGTAAGAAGATGATGAGTATGAATAAATATTTCCTCGTTAGAAATTTCCTCTTAAGAAAAATATGAGAATAAAGACTATACTTCAATATATCTGAAATATTATTTGCTTTGTCTATTTCTTTACTTTTATATTTTTAAAATTTATCTTTTTAAATTTAATTTTTCTCTACTTGTACTTTTTCTTGACTTGTACAAGATGATGAGTATGAATATATACTATTACCTCTCCAAAAAAAAATAATAATTAAATAAAGTTTACACTTGTAAAATATACCAAATATTATTACCTTTGTATATTTCCTAAAATTCTTTTTTTTTAATCACAATTTCCCCTTTAAACTCTTTTTTTCTTCGCTTGTATTATGACTTTCGAGCTGCTGTAAAAGTTAATTGCAATGATGCTGCAGGGCTGAGTATATTTGCACACAGTAATGATCTTTGCATTTCGTTTTATTTGTTCGTATTTAATCACACTTAAATGAGAAACTTAGACTAAGAACTTGACAGTTTGCAGAGCCATGCTCCCGGAAAAGCATGCAGTGGCTTCTCCAGTGCAAATCGATTTGCTTTTTGGTTTTTGTTTTACTTAAAATTTGGCCAACTCTAAACGCAGGCCAAGTGAGCGGGCAAGAGGCTCCTCCAAAATCACAATGAAATTATAGCTAGCCAGTTCGGGCATCCTCCTGGGGACGGGACAGCTCTTAGGAGCGCCGGCCCAAGCGCCTGAGGTGCCTCCTCCAGCCGCGCGGCCATCATAGCTGCTCGTTGCCAATGTGCGTGGTGTCCGTGGGCAGCGAATGGGTCTATGGAAAGGAGACAGTGGTCTGGGTTAACTCATACATTAGGAGCATCGTTCCAGGCTCTGCACACTCACCTGCAGCGCCTTGCGCTTGTGGTGCATCGAGGAGTTCGATGAGGACTTGCCCTTGCCCTTCTTCCAGGAGCACAGCAGCAGCTCCTTCATGCCCTTGCGAAAATTGCGACTGAGGAAGGCGTAGAGCAGGGGATTTACGCCCGAATTGAAGTACGTGACCAGAAAGGTGAGCGGCGTTAGCAGCGCATTAAAATTGGAATCACCGCGATACGAACGTGACCTGCAAAGGCATATATAAGTACATATACAGGGACCATAATAACTATCTGGTTGTATATTTTGGCTATGCAAATGAGCATCTGTTGGCCAAACATCGGAAGCGAGTTCCACATTCTGCGGTCTGTCCCCAAATAGAGATTACATTCCTGGTTCTAATGCGGCTGTAAAATAACTTTTCCTCTCTCTCTCTCAGTTTCCACTATGAAATTCATGAGCCATTCCCCTGCTTTCCCCGGGGAAAATTACGCTAGTGAGCCGCCATTAATTATGCAAGAAATGTACTGTCACAAAGTGTCCTATATATTTAATTAGAAATCCACTTCAATTCAATTCCCCTCGCGGACTGCGCAACTCTTCCGTTACGGCTTTCGTTCAGCTGTTGCCAGTCTCAGTCTCCGCGGAGGTGCAGACTTTTTGTCCACCTGTCCAGGTGATTAAGCTGGCTGTTGGCAGTATTGTTTGCCTGGACAGGAGCAAAGGGCACTCGCAAAAGTTGCCTAATGGAGCGGGGAATTTGGCCAAGCGCAAAGTTTTTCGCCGCCTGCAAGTATGCAACATAAACTTTCACCGAAAACTTTGCCTTGTCGAGTAATATTTAAAGCAGCAGGAAAAGAGATGTTGCTGGTTTTTTTTCCACCGATTTTTTAGGAGCTCAGTAGTCAGAGAGTTCAAGGGTATCATGTAGTTGGGATGTTAGAGGGAGAAGGTACAAATTTGGTAAGGTTTTAAGGCTAAAAGATAAAGCAATCATAAAGTCCTTAAAATAAATAAAATAAATAAGTTCAGTTGCAAGCCGCAACTACTAAAGTATTGCTTATCCCAATACATCAATACATTTTGTTATTTTTAAAAACCTTCCTGGAATTTAAACTACCGGATATCCCATAGTCGAGGCTCTCATCCTGCTTCTTTTTTTTCTCCCTCCCTTAGATAGATGCTAAAAACTTTGAGCCAACTGCCAAAATGTCCTGGAGTTGTTGCTCGTTGAGAATTCGGCTTGCACTTCCAAGTGGCAAAGTCCTGGGAGAAGAGTTGGCTAACTGATTGGGCCACTCGAGTGGCCTTCGCTTTGTTTTCGCCGCTGCTTGAGTCCTGGAGTGGCCTTTTGCCAACAGTTCCGCTTCTCTTACTCCCCTCCCGACCCAGTTTTAGATGGCAAACTGAATCGGGGACATCACATTAAAGGCGCCCGGACTTCACGGGGTGGCCCAGGATCGTGACCGTCTTCCGGCCGCAGTCTAATGAGTCGCAGTTGGCGACTGCTGGCAGTTGTTATCGTTATCACCCCAAGCCTGCAAGACAGCCAGTAATGAACACGTGCCATGGTGGCCTCTCTGTGTACGAGTATTCAAGGGGGAAGTAATCCAATTGTCAGCGCGTGGCAATTACTCGGTCGTGTTCGCCTTGACTACTCAAGGAATGACAGTTATCATTTGATGATTATGCCTCTGTGGGAGCTGCTATATTTAGCATCTGGACTAAAGAGTGTCCCATAGAAAATTAAGCTTGGCCTGGTTAAGAATTGCTCCATTGCAAGTTGATTAATTACTGGAGGCCCTCTGCCTGCTGAACCAGCTATTTATCATTGTTAGAGGGTGCTTTAATTAAATAGCTCTTCACAGATTTGCCACGTTGCACTTTGGGGAATTTGTTCGCATTTTATTCTCAGTCTAAGGGGAAAAATAACTGCAATGTGTGGTTATTTTTGCACAAAACGATAAATGTTTCGATTTGATTTCTGACCAAAATATTTTCCTGACAGTGCCATAATTGAGATTTATTTCTGACTTGTTTATTTGACCAGCTCTCCGGCTCTTCAATTTTTATTTATTCATAGGAAACGACCTTGCCCAACCTGCGGGAAAAATTGTCCCCCTACTCCCCCACATGGCCATAATCTGCCACATAATGGCCACGTTAAGCCGGACTAGTCCCACTCAGCCGGAACACAAAGAAAACAAGCCAACAGATAAAAATACGAGAAAAGTGTAGGAGAAAAACTCTACGTTGTCGCATTGAATTAAAAGAATTTTTTAAATCCTTGTGAATCTTTTATTAAGCCATTTGTCATATACTCCGAATAAGACTGCCAATCTGTGGGGTGTATATGTATACGGTTGCGTTTGACCAATTTAATTCGGATTTTTTCCCTTTCGAACTGCCGTTTTATGTGTCGTAATTGTGGCTAATGGAATTTCTTGACATTTTGCTGCTGCATCAGAGATTCCCAGAAATAAAACCGTAATTAAGAAGAGTGTGTGTGTGTCCGTTGAATGGCTGTCCGCAACGGTTGGTTGCTTTTATATCCTTTGGGTTAATCTAGCACCCAACTTTTGATCTATTTTTGTCACAATTCTTTATTCATAGAAAAGAATACAAAGGGATTATCTGGGAAAAATCATGGAAGAGAGTTGAGTTAAAAAGCTTCCGAGTTGATGGGACAAAACCCAACCGATACACTTGTATGTTTTATAATCATTTAGTTCCAGGCATATATGTGAAATTGGACCCATTTCTAATTGTTTATATTTTTAGAGCCATAGAAGCATGTTTATCTCTTAAATATATAACCTAAGACCTTTAAACAGCTAATATTTGTTTATTAATTATTTTATTAACTAATATTTACATCTTTTAATATTATCCCCTGCCCTTTAACTTTCTCAGGAATAGGTTCCTTTTATGCTGGTGCTGTAATCAGCTATTAAGCTTAACCAAGGAGCAATTATCTGCCTTTCGTCGGCAAACAACACTGCCACCGCCCAGGCAATTTGAAAAGACCGCCCACGTATTAAGCCAACGAAGGCTCCTCCGACCAAAGCTTCCGATTTTGTAGGGAATTTCACCCACTTTTAAACGCCTTACCGGAAGCGGAACTGCCGGCCGAAAAGGGAAAGTCCAGCTGGATCTTTGTTGGCACACCTTTCAAAGGCCACGAAGAATGGGAATCTTACGCAATCGGATTGGGTTTGGGTTTGAAAAGAAGAATGGAGATGGGGTAGGTATGCATGTAGCCCGAGTGCTTTAAAATCGATTTAGCCCGAGGAAATTGGCAAATGAGGGTAAAGCCGGCAGATTGCGAGGAATCCCAATTGATGACTTAATTGTTTACCAGCCTCGATTCCGGCAGGAAGCTATCTCGGCTTTATCAGCACACTCGCAGATGTTAATTTCCCCGACTATCGGCGGAATATGCAAATGCCTGCCAGGCTGCCGGTATAAAATATTGTTTGTGCCGAGTCACAGTGGAGTGATGAATGCAGCGATTGAGGTGACAGGGTACTCAAAAAAAAAGCTTTACAATTAAAAAAAGGCTTTTAATCCCAAATTCAATAGCATCAAGTCAAACAAAAAACCATTTGAATTACCAAAAAAGAGCAAAGTTTGCTGCTTTTAAAGGATAAAAGTGAAGCAGAGTCTCGGAAAAGAAACCACTGATTTTTATATTTCTTTAAAGAGTTAACATTACCTTAAAAAATATTTTTTTTACATCCAGAACAATCTATATCTCTTACTAAAATCCCTCTAAAGTCTCTCTCTTTTCACACCTAATACTAACCCAGTTTTTCTCTCAGTGTCCCCCTGAAATACTCACCAGTATTGCCACATTTTGCGGGCATGATACGGCAGATTGCACAGGGCGAATGTCAGCACGAATATTATCAGCATGCGGACGACGCCGCGTCGGGCGCGTAGGACATTACTGGACGAGTGGGACATGTGGGTGGCTCCGGCCACGCCCATCCCACTGCCGCCACCCGCGACATTTCCCGTCGTCCGCTGATGATGGGCATGGGAGTGGTGGTAGAAGCTCGTCTTGCGGCAGGCGCTCACAATGGGGCGATCGGCCTCCAGGGACACCTGCACAGAGTAACATGGAAAATAGCATTAGCGGCGACGCGCGACACAGATGGATGGAGCGTTGAGCTATTGATTAGAGGGACTCGGTGATACCTACCTTGCAATTATCAAGCTAATTTGGTGTGGTGTTGTGTGTTGTGGTGGTAATTGGTGGATTTGTTAGTAGAGAAGGAGGAACCAAATACGGTGTTTATACCAAACGAAAGGCACAGAGAGAGAGAAAAGTTCAACAGAAAGATAGTTAAATAGTTATTGGGGGGAATAAGAGTAAATTAAATTAGTTTTCGTATAGAGGTTATCGAAAAGTGTTGACTGTGCTGTGCTGAAAAATACTAAAGAGATCCTAACATATATTAATGAAACTTAAGACTTTAGATTAAATACTTAAAATATTCCTTTTTTAAGTTTAGGGTACTTCTTAAATATTTAAAATATTTATTTAAGATACATATACCACTCTAAATAATCAATATTCCATTTAAAAACTCCTGCCAAAGAACTGACAGCTGCTTGAATGTTTTTCAGAAATTTTCTCTCAAAAATATATCATCTGCATTTCCATCTAAACTATGTCTGAAACTAAGCGTGATCGATGCCCAATGTTCGATTGGGTAATCTTTTACTCTTTTTTTATTTTCCTGACAGAAAATGCAATCGAGCTTGCAGCTGCACGGCAAAGCTCCTGTCAGATGCTCAATAAAAGCGAAAAATAACGTATACGCCATGGTGTCCGGCCACCAATAATGGCAAAATATTTCTGCGATAACTTTTGCCCTCTCACTTGCAGTTTTTTTTTTTTCAATTTTTTTCATTTACCAAGCAGCTGTCAGGCCACTAGCCACTCGCTTTTGTGGCCAGTTCAGCGTTGGCCCTAATGTGCATTGACACCTGCTCCATAGAGCTGACCTGGCCACTTGGCCCGCAAAGTTGCCAGGACAAAGTTTTTACGACTAGGTGATTTCTCAAAACCTATTACCGCTACTGGGGCTACTTTTGTTTCTAATAAATTAGAGGCGGAATATGGCTGAATCGATGACAGCTTCCTGGAACATTACAGCCAGGCTTTTGGTGATTTAGAACCTGAGCCACGTCCCCACGAAAAACTGAGTTTAAACTGCTTCGGCCTTGTTTCAAGCAATTAGGAAACAAAGCTTTGGCTTCGCTTTCTGCATATTTACGAGGAAATTAACGGGGTTATACGAACTGTTGTACACTGGGAATTTAAGTCTCTTTTAAATTAAATCCTTTAAAATAGAAAACAATATTTAAAACTGCTTGAACAACTTTTGTATGCCTTAAATTTCCACTAATAATTTGGAAAGCTTAAATAAAAAATCAATTATTTATTATATTTATTTAAAATTATTATTTAAATTATATTTCTTTTCGATTTTGAATGTATTTAATGTTTTTAACCCTAATTATATATTCATATTTTATTATTCATCTTGTATAAAACTGAATCAGAAATTTAAGACTTAACTCAAAGCACTATTTACTGATTTTATTGTAAACCTATTACTTTTCCCAAGTGCATAGCCTTTAAATATTTTCCCAACCCGCTTGACTGCCTCTTTTATTTTTTTACCCGTTCAGGAGCATTGTTTTCGCGGAAACTCACCTGACTCTCTGTGATGCTGACGCCACGCTTCTCATATTTACTGCTCTGTTTACGTGACAAGGACGTAGTGCTGCTGCCGGCGGAAGCGAGTGACGAGCCAGGACCAACTGCTCCACCTCCTCCAGCGCCTGATCCGGCTCCAGCTCCCGCTGTGGATGCCGCCGCCGCCGATGCTGTCGCCGCCAATGACAGCTGGTGGTGCTGGTGCGGGTTCATGTGGTGATGGTGGTGGTGATGCTGATGATGGTACATGCTGTTGTGCAGACCCATGCCATTGTCCTGCCCAGATTGTCCCGACTGCACCTGCTGATGCTGATTCTGATGCTGGTGGTGCTGATGCTGGGCCACATGCGGCGTGAGGCCGCGCGAGCTGCGCCACAAAGCGATGGCGATTTTGCTGTAAAGGACCTGCAATTCAAAAGCAATCGAGTTGATGTCATTAAAGCGAATTCAAGACAGAGTGGGGACCCTATTTGGGCTGAAATAACATATAAATAGCTCTTGAAAGTGGGTTTAATTGCAGTGGAAATCTCTTTAAAAATTAATTGAATTATTTAATATATATACAAAATACTCAAAGTTCTCTCACCGTCATCACCAGCAGCGGCATCACGTAGAGCAGCACAAAGTTAATCATGTCCAGCAGCTTGGAGTTGAACATCTCGCGGTCCAGCACACAGATCTCCTCCTCCTGCCCGTCCTGGGTGTGAATATTCTTGATGGTCTTGCTGAAGACAAACTTGGGCGTGGAGTAAACCGCCGATGTGATCCACACGGTGACAATGACCATCTGCAAACGACAAGCACTCTCAAGTTTGTTTTCCCTTCAAGCCAAAAACACGCAAACAATTTGTTAAATGACAAATGAACACACAAAATTTGCATGTTAATGGATGTCCGTCCCATTTCGTTGTCTTTATGTCTCTTGTAGTTTAATTAGGAGCCATTGGCATTAACAAAACGCATTTTTAGTTTACCAAATTGTTTCATTTGTCTGGCAGCAAGGAGAGTGTGTCGGTTGGGTATTCTACCAAAAAGTTTTCGCAGCCACAAAGTCATGCCCACGGCTTATTAAGCCTTTCGGGCGGCATTATTATATGTATAAATTTTTTTGTGGGTGCGTGCTTGCTGAAATTAGTTTCATTAACTTGCAAATTGTGGTTAAAATGAGTTATCAAAGTTGTGAAAATGGGCTCACCAATTTAATGGTACAAGAAAAGAGAAAAGGCTGATTTTCGGGTACTAAAAATAGATACTTAAGGCCTTTAGGCTCATTTAAATAAGGTTATATGCTGACTATATTTATTATACATTTTCTTTAGCGTTAATTAATACTCACCCTCAGACGAGCCGCTGTCAGGATCTGCTTGCAGGTAATGGGGTGCACGATGGCAAAGTAGCGCTCCATGCAGATGACGACCAGGATGAAAATCGAGGCCGTGTAGCTCAGGGAGTGCACAAACTGGTACATGCGGCACAGGAATTCGCCAAAGACCCAGCTGGAAAGGCAAGAAAGGGGGACAACCCGATGGTATTAATAATTATTTATGGGTAAAAGTTTCGCTCTTTAAAGAGTCACTGCTCCTCTCTAGTTGCCTCGAGGCGTCGGAGCAGAATTTAGGGCCAGACGCCACATAAAATTTTATGACACGCCCACGAAACTAATGCGACATTAAGGTGTCGTTAGTATTTTATGTGGCGAAAAGCTTTCTTTCTTTTTTATTATTTTCGGGCTAAAATTACATTGGAAAATGGTATTGGCGTCAAGGAGGCGGCAACGGCGGCGGATCATTGTATTTTGGGATTAGCACGTAATTCTATTTGTGCGCGGCTTCCTTTTGGGGACAAAGTATGCGGATAATACGAGGAAATCGTGATGGTTTTGCGGTTTGATTGCCGCTGCCATTTCAGCCAATTTACGGTCCTCAAAATTATTGCCAGGTGAGAGAGTCAGGTAAGGTTTTAGCTACAGGAAATTGTAACTTTTGAGAAGGGTTTTCAAGCCAAGTGGCTTTCGTGGAAGTATTTAATATTTTTTCTTCTTTAAAGACTTACAAAAAATAAGTGTAACTGCTTTAAGTCATATTATTATTTTAATTTTATATAAACCACATAAAGAGCTCTTTTTATATTTATGATTAGTCTAAATACTTTGGTTTTGGTAACCCAAAAAATAAATAACTTGGCAGACCAGACAAAAATTCATTTTGGGCATAATTTGTGGAGATTTCCCCCAAATCTTTCTCACTTTGCATATGTTTTGGGGGCCGCCATGAACTTGTGCGCATAATTTTGATGAAATTATGCCAAGCACATATTGGCCAGTCCTATATTAGGCTTTTAATATGGTGATTCTCGACCATATTAAGCTTTCGCTTATTAGAAAATTAAATTGGCAAATATGCCCACATTTTGCTAGCCAAAATTCAAGACAAAAAGTATAGAAGTATGATTGCATTGCTTTAATTGTTGATTGTTTGAATCTATTTTTAATTCCGCAAACTCGTAGTAATAAATTTTTAATTTGCTCTAAATCATGTATACACACATATTTAGTTTTCCTCAGCTTATTATAAAAATATTTGTAGATGATTAATAAGTAAGAAACTATTAAAGCATGAAAATTTGCCAAAAAACCTTTAGTTTATGCTTGACTTAATTTTTGTGTGTAAACTTTATTTACTTGTAAGCAAACGACCGTGAAACATAAGGCATTTGTGCAAAAATAAATCTAATTTTAAATATATGATGATTTGGAAATAATACAGAACACAATTTACATATTTTTCTTTAAAAAAGAATATTGTTTTTAAATTTAATTTGAATGAGAAGAATGAATACTTTACAAATTGATTTTTTTATTTTAAAAATTAATTTGAATTGTATACGAAACGTATTATAAATTTTATATATTTTTTGCAAGCGATAGAAGAATATTCTTCAAATATATTCTTTACTACTTAATATTTTCTGTAAATTCCTAAGAAGCTTATATTTCACTTCATTATTTTACAGCAAATTCAGATCTTAATCAGGCATTTTTTTTAATAAAAAAAAACTCTTTCCAACTCTGAATATAAATTCCATTTTCTGCAAAATTCATAATGCACAAAAAAGTGGTATTTACGATAAGTATTTCTATCCCTAGAGCTTCCTCCTTGAGCCGATGAGGCCGCACATTTTCAGGATTACTACTACGAGGTCTCGTCCTGTTTGGAAAAAACTTTTTGCAGAACCCATGCACATATCATTGTCGGAATTTCCATGCTTTGCTCTTCAATTTTTTTCCGCTGCTGTTTGCCTCAGTTTCATTCATTGCGCTTTTTATTTGTGCACGTCGCACAACGTGTTTCTAGGGAAGGTAGAAAAGGCAATGCAAATAAACACGGCGGCCAGGTGTGAACGGGGGGAGGAGGTAGGGACGAGGCGAGCGGAAAAGCGGAAAATGCACACGTGAAAGTGTCGCCTGTGGGGCTGAGAACATATTCCCCTCCGTTCTGTGGCTGTGCTACCGTTAATGTTGCCGAGTTGAAAGTTGAAACTTTTGTACTGCATTCTTTTGGGTGCACCCAGAGCCTGACAGGAGAATGTCAGCCTTTGAATAATAAATGACACCCGAAAAATTAATCTTCTTTGGGTCGGACTAGATAATACCCTCTTTAAAGAGATGCTAATAACTAAGAATACAAGTTTTTAAATTTAAGAAAAATAATAGCAAAGTGTGTGACTGTCCTTTAATATTTTATTTATTTTTAAATAATTTTTGTATCCATATTTGGTTACTTAAGGTTCATCCATTAAATAAAACATCCTCAAAACCGTACAAATTAGCAATATATTTTCAAATATTTTTTAACTGCAACAACTTGTACTGAAACCTAACAAACCCTTTCTCATTTACACTCCTTACCATTGTTCACCTCCACTCGTGCATAATGTACCATTAATTAAGCAAAACAACAACTAAGTCTCCTCTGTCCTCAACTCACCTATCTATGAGATAGATGGACAGGTTCTGCATCACACAGAAGAGTCCAACGCAAAAGTCCGCGAAGGCTAGATTGGCCAAGAAAAAGTTGGTGATGGAGCGCAGTCGTCGGGACAAGGTGACCACCAAAATGACAAGTAGGTTGCCTGTAAATAAAAACAGAGAGGAGAGAGTTACAAAAGTTGACAGATGCTGGAAGAGATGTGGCACAAATTATAGCCATTTTATTTTGTTTTATTCCCCAGCCTGGAAGATATTAAAAATGTTAACAAAATATTTGGACCACTGACTTGGCAGTTGGCAAACTGTCTGAGGGGAAGAGAGAAGGGTCTGGTACTTGTACTTGTGCGTCCTAAACTTTTCACAGACTTTACTAACTCTTGCGGCATTGTGTCGACCATTCATTGTATTCATTTGTAACTGAACACAGAAGTATCACTTATAGCTTTCAAAAAAATATTTAACATTAAAAAAATATTTGGCTTTTAGAAAACTTTATATTAAAGGAGTTTAAAGTGTTTTATTTGGCATTTATTTTTTTGTTAAAAAAGCAAGTGATTAATATTGTTTTATATAACAAAATTACTTAGGATTGATATGATTTATTTGTATTTATTTTAATTTTTTTGGTTTAGCTCTTGATTTTATAAAGTAAAAAGTATATTTTAAAAATTAACCCAAGGGCTTAAGTTTTAAAAAACTAGTCCTTCCCTGGCTTCTCAATTAAGTCCTAATCAAATAAAACATTGAAATACTTTAAGACTATACCGATTGCTCTAATTATTCTGCTTCAAATTAAATTTCACACCAACTTGAACTCACAGCAAACCCCGATTACCCCGGACTCAGAAACCACAATGAATTGCAATCGGTAGCAAATACATGTATTACATTTGCCAACGCGCTTGACCAAAGCTTGTGGCCTGGTCAGAAGCCTCCTTTGGTGGGCTAAAGCCATAAATGGCCTTTGCGGTCAAAGATGCACTTTAAAGCTCAAATGGCGGGGCTTCAGAGCTCTAATATAATTTGCATGCATAAAAGGAAAGTGCATGGCTTGACAATTTTGGGATTTAACAAAGTTAAACCAAATTAAAGAATTAATTTGAAAATTTAAGCACAACAAATAGGATTATTTCAGGCTATAATATATGTACGATATATTTATATGTTAACAAAAGGGGACTTACATTAAATGGATTTGAACTAAATTTTACAAGTGATAACTTATTTCTTTTCATGAATAATATTAATTGTAATATAATACAATTTATTTTGTAACTTATTTTAATAGGTTTTGTTATTATCCCGCATATATATTAAAAAATTATGGAGTTCTTTATAATATTAATGAGCTCTTCTTTGAATTTAAATAAGCAACAGTAGCAGAATTTTTAATTTAAATTTAAATCAAACAAAAAACAATTTTCCCATATTAAATTGTAACAAAAATCGTTGTCATTGGTAAGTTGCCCAGCAAATAATGAAATCCAATTTTCAATATGCACCACCATAATTTTGCAGGCAGCGAGTGTCCTGTAATTTGTATTGCAATTCAAGTTTTTAACAATGCAATGCATATGTATTCTCTCTCACATGGCAAGCAAATGTCGGCAAAAACTTTTTTAATTACACCCGATAGGCAGAGTGACGGGGAAAAATGGTAAGAAAAAACAGCGAAAGGGAAACAAAAGCCGAGCCGAGAGCTGCCAAAAAATACCCAGAACGTGCGAAACTTTAAGGCGTGCTCTGAAATCGGATATTAAGGAGGGAGAGAGCACTGCAGCAGGATTTCAAAATACAAAAGTATAGAGCGGAAGGGCAAAAGTCGGCTTGTTTTAAAAACATACATACAAAAATAAGTTTATATATATTGAGAGAGCAAACGGATGTACATGTGTTGGTATAAAGTTTTATATTTCATTGTTATATCTCTTTGTTGATTTTAGAGTTGCAATCTGAGCCAAAACTTAGTTTTAAAAGTCCTTGAAAAATGCATTAATAAATATATTAACCTTAAATTAATCAATTAATAATATAGCAA
The DNA here is from genome assembly GCA_018904815.1 of Drosophila ogumai. NCBI lineage: Eukaryota > Metazoa > Arthropoda > Insecta > Diptera > Drosophilidae > Drosophila > Drosophila ogumai. The sequence continues at coordinate 13,443 of JAEIIJ010012359.1, read as the reverse complement.
GGATAATTTCTACAGAAAACATATTTTTTGAACATATTTCCCTTTAAGAATAAATTTAAAGCAAGAAACACCAGATTTATCTCACAATTATTGCAGAAGGACCCTAGGTACAAGCGCTAATGCCAATGTTAATGCCAGTCTACAAAAAGGACAACAATAAAGTCTGTTGTTCCCAAATGGCAAACAGAAGTTCTGGACGTGACTGCAACATGCAAATTTTATGGGCGAATGTGGAAAATTCTACCATTCCGCCCACAGTTTCCCAACTGTCCTGGCAAATAACTTGCTTACATTTTGCAATTGTCTGCGTAAAACGCCCTACGACGACGCCCCCTCTCCCTGTGTGTCTGTGTCTAATGGGCGCCCATTTGTCGCCATTTGGTATGGCGAATACACATGTTCCTCAGTCTCTGTAGAGTGCGGCTAATAAAGCCTACAACTGACGACTACCAAACAAAAGGCATTCCCTTTCCCGCAACATCCAAGCGTTCGATCGAAGGACATAATTGATTCTGACAAGATGAGGGGACATTCCATATTTATGTGTCTGCACTTAAGCTTTGCTAAAACAAGTGGTTAATTACCAAATGATTGGCATCAATTAAATGCTTGGATTTTATTGTACGACACAGCACACAGGGCGTATGAGCAATGCTGAGATGTGAAGGTCATTGCGGGGCAATTGCGGTGGGAGTTGTTCTTATTTTAAATGAGAAACTAACTGATAACTGATTGTTTACTGTATTAGATTTTAGCCAAAAACTGTACACTAAATCAACTTTAACCTACTTAAAATCATCACAAAATCCCCCCTCATTACAGTTCCGCATACAAAAAAGCCGCAAGAGCTTTCTAGGTCTTTAATATGGCTCCTCCACACAGACAGGACAACAGAAAAAAGACAGTATAAACCAAACAGCAGGGCATTGAGTAATTGGCAAGTCAGCAGTAAATTCTGTGGAGGTCCTGATAAAGGGGACTCGACGGACATTAGCACGCGCCCGGGTCGAGCCAGGATGCTGTGTCCATGGGACACCGCAAACGGCCTGTGGCAGTCACTTTACCCATCTCTCATGCGTGTTTTTCTCCTGGCCTTTGTGGCGCTCCCTTCTCTTTCGAAACTCTCCCTACAAGCCGCACAATCAAACACGATTCCAAGGCCCAGGCCTGATTAATGAATATGAAAAGTGCGTAAAAAGACTCGGAAAAAGAGATTCGGAGTGAGGAATGAAAGTTGCTTAAAAAGAGCTTAGGTTAAATACACTATTTAAGGGCTTAACTTTGGGTTATTAAAACAAATTGTTATTGTTAATATATATTAAATGTAATAATAATATCCTTGATACCCTGTTATAGTTTAGGTTTTGTAGTCTTCAAGCTCTTTTATAATTTAAAAGATCAATCATTTCTCAAGAATATCTCTGAATTTCGAACATAATAATCAATATATCATTAATAATAAAATAAATAAATCATAAATAGTTACTTTATATTTTTATAAAGTGCTTCTTTACATCAATAGTTTACTCACCAAAAAAGCAGCAGCAAAAGACTATAGTATAGAGTGTTATAAACACGATGCGCACTTCAAGGCGATCAAAGATATATTCGCTGGCATGTTCGGCATCCTCCTCATCCTCGACTTCTCCCTCCATTCCTGCATTGGCTTTGGCATCGGTGCCAATGCCCGAGAGTCCTGTGGTCTGGGTTGGAACCAGGGCCGAGGTGGTGGTGGAGTCGCCGTAGAGTAATGCATAATCGGTGCCACTGCCGTTGATGGACGGACTCAATGTGGGGCTGCTGCTGCTGCTGGTGGTTGAGTCGGTGGCAGAAGCCGTCAGTGCGGCAGTCAGGAGCAACAGAAGCACAACTAGCCAGGGGGAGGAGTTAGGCCCTATGGTGGTTCCCCATACTCTGGAGGGTGGTACTGGAAGTGGGCGTGGCTGTGGGGCTCCCCGCTGTCGTAATGCGGAAGTGCTAAAATTCGAAGGGCTGCTCCGGCTGGTGTTGTTTTGATTATGCGCTTCCCCGTGGTTGGCATCGTCATTAACGTGGTTATCGTTGTTATCGTCGTAAGCCGCTGATATGTTTGGCCTGTCATTCTGCCTTCGTTGTTTATGTTGTTCTGGCCAGTGCCGCTGCCTCTGCTCCACCACTTCCGCTTCCTGTGGCCAGGACAGCGATGTCGTCATCATCATCATCATCGTCGGCGTCGTTGTTGTTGGTGGTGGTGTAGACCCTCGGCTCCTCATGCCACTAAATGTGGGTGCAGCTGCAAGAAGTACAAGGCAAAGAGTCCAAGGGAATTAGTTTGGTGGAAAAGTTACTAAGATGTTTCAGAAAGAAAATAAATAATAAATTCCATTTTTAAGATATTTACAAGCCATACCTCTAACTCTACCTCTGCCTTAGACCAAGAAGCCTAGAAACAAACTCTATACTCATTAAATTTGTAACACCATAAGGATTTCTTATTTTTTAAAACCAAAAGAGCCTGCATAACTTAAATGTAAAGGCGCTATGCATCTTACTATAAAATTATCTTGCTCGGATTATTTTTTTTAATATTCCACTCTTCATAATACTGGAATTAACGATTTTTCCCATCAATAATGTCTCTCTTTTACTCAGACACCCAGCTTCAATTCATTAACTGCAAAGTCACGTTCCACGGGCACACTTTAAGGCTAGGCAATTAAACTTGTCCTGGACCTGGTGACATCCTGCTCCCGACCAAGTCCACATCGGCTGCTGCCTGTGTTTGCTCGAGCCTCAAGTGGACTTTTTAATTAAGCCGCCTTTAATAATGAGCATAATTAAAACATTTGTCTGCCAATGCGAACATGAACGCTGGCATCGTGTGCCCAAAAAAAGAAATTATGATTTGCAATTTGCCACGCGCGGGGTTCCTCTGTTTCCCCAGCCTTCGTCTCTTCTGTCTAGCTGCTCATGGTACCCAGTAATAGAAGAGCTTGAGGGTATATTAGGTAGGTACAAAATTAGGTAAAAGGGAAAAGAAGGAGTTCTTAATAAAATTAATTTTCATTGGGGTTAATCTTTTTCTTGATTTAAAATTTCTAAAAATTGAAATCCTTTTTGTATTTATTTTTAAACCATCAAAAAGTGTCTAGACTCTCTAATATAGCCTTCTTTTCTTGTTTTAATATGCACTACGCTTAGTTGCTAATTACGCGAGTGCAGTTGGCAATATCATCGCATTCGCCGTCGCAGTCGCTTTGATTATTGCTCTCAGTGCTTGTGTACGTGCTCTAATTAATAGAGAGACTCGCATGCAAACACACACACTGCGCCAAAAACATACGCCAACAAAATGTCTGTCAAGTAATTAACACTGCTGAATCACATCGGCCAGAGATATTATAAACTTGCCGCAGTGAGACATGTGTATCATGCACACTATATTCAAATATAAACAAATATATACAAATATAAATAGTGCCCACTGTAATGAGTGGGGGAAGACTTCTTCGGGGAATGACAACTGTTGTTGGCATTTAAATGTCAGGCGGCCATCAATGGGAAAACTTTGTCTGACAGTTTAATTGGCAACTGGGAATGTTGAGAAAACAGATAAATTCAGTTAAATGCCTTGTGAAGTTTATAACTTTGACGATTACCGAAGGATAATATCTGATAAGAATACACTTGGGGCCATAATACTTAATATAATACTATAATCGACTTTAAGACCCCTAAATCGGTAATACTTAAGAGGTGTTAGTGTGTCTGAATTCTGGAAAAAGTCACTTGATATATATGATCAGCTTAAGCAATTTTGAATTTTACAAAATTATTTATTTAGGTTTTATAATTTTACAAGTAAAAATGTAATTATTAATTTAGCTATATAATAAACCTAAGCCTCTTTATTATTTATCAATCCAAACCCTTTTCAAAAATTGCAATCACTCAGAAGACCCCAATAAATCCCTGCTTTGAGTAATCGAATAAAACCTCATAACATTCAGTCAAAGTTTCTCAATGAGAAATGCTCTATTAAAGGCAATAATCTGAGCAACACAAACACTGCTCTTTGAGAAAAGCCGACATTTCAGGAGAAATCAGAACAATACCTCGAAGTGCGACCCTTCAGAAACACAAAGCCAAAGGCAGGATGGCCAAGGAAAAAGTTTCTGTAATGTGGGTCAAACTGCAGAAGCAGTTATTACAGAAGCTCTTAGCAGCCGTAAATTATTATTAATGAGCCTGACAAACAGAGGATTTACTGTGCCCAGGACTGCAAGCAATTAAAAGAAGAATGCAATCGATGGACAATAGTTGTTCGGTAATTTAAGAGGAGAAAAGGAGATATTAAATTGCGTTTCTTAAAAAAAAAACTTACATTTCAATGATAAATTCTTGTTTTAAAAATCTATTTTATGCTCTTACAGGTTTCTGTGTTCCAATCTTTAAACCCTCTTTAAAACTCATTATCTCCTTGAAAGATATTAAACCTTTTAGGCATTTCTCCTCAACTCACTAGTAACTTTAATCAAACCTTGTCATCGTGCAAACACCAGAACACCCCACTGTCACTGATGTCAAATGCAGATGTCTGAACCGGGCCAGGTAGCACATGAACTTACACACCTGAACTTACGCCTAAGCTCATACCTTAACACACACCTATTTGTTGTTGCCGCCCCCAGGACACACCAACGATTGCTTGTCGTCCCATCTTGTTTGCCACCGTTTTCTCCAGGCCCAGGACCAGGATGTGCAAATGTGCAGATTCAGATTCAGATGCGGATGCAGATGCAGAGGTGGCTCCCAACACCGGGATTAGTTTGCGTTTAAGTGATATTACATGCTCCTTGAGACCGTGTCAGTACCAGCGATTGAAGGCGAGCAAGGCACCCTCCAAGGAGACATCCACCCAGCCTGGTTATCAATTTAGTCTTCTTGAAATTGGTTTAGGGTTTCAGTCGGGAGCACGCAGAAGCCATCTAAATATTGTTGCAAGTTTTGTGAAATTTATAGAAGACCAAATCCAGCTTGGAAAATGTTTTCTAAAAGTAATAAAAGCTATTTTCTAATAAGTTTCCCTTTAAAAAGGCTTTTAGAAGCTTGCTGAAAATAATTTACTATTGAATTTGACCTTGAAGAAAGAGAATTTTCGCACTAACGATACCTTAAAAACAAGTAAATTTGTCAGGAAATATTTCAGTTTGAGTACTATAACCTTAAAAGTGGTCGGAAAAAATATTCAAAGGTCGAAATGCCAGTGGATTTAACGATACGCATTTAGAAACCACCCACTTTTTCACGCCGAATAACAAAATCTATGCCCCCCACACCCCATCAGCACACACACACACTCGTCTCTTCGCATGTCAATTGCATATGGCCACAGAAAAATAATTTTCAAATATTTTTGCCAGAAATACATATAGATTCTTTCAGCAAGACTGCGCCTCAAATTGCCTTTCAATCACGGAAGTGAAAGAGGTTCCCTGATTTTTTATAGCCAATAAATGAAACTGACATAAAATGATTGGCTGTCAAAGTGTCTACTTAACATAAATCTAATCATAATTAAAAAGTGTCAGAGTTAAATATTTAACTTTTTGGTTCTTTTTTTTCTTGTTTTTGTAGCACATTTAATATTCTCCTTTATTCGCATGACTACTTTTTTATTGCGCGTAATTTTTATATTCTTGTTTGGCTTCTCATCGTGATTGTTGGCAGTGTTGACATTTGCCATTCGCATTCTTCCCGCTTTTGTGTGGTTAGCATTTACATGATGTCTGCATACTATATATATGTATATATATGTGCATATCTATATCTCCCTCGTGTGTGCATTGCAATTAGTTTGAATGGCGAATTGCATATTTGTCTAATGGTTGCCCTAACCACCGCAAAAGACCATTTTGCCCAACCGTGCAAATATTAACTGATATTTTTATGAATATTTTTATTAGGCTTCCTCAAGCGAAAAAGCATTTGAAACTTAAAAACCTAATTGGTAAATGTTTTTTATCCCTTAAAGTGGGGCTTCACACTGAATTTAGACTGGATATCGGATGGAAAAATATTTCTTTAAAAATATTTCAATAAATTGTGGAAAAAATATAGAGACATAATAAGCTCGTAAGAAAATTTATTTTTCTCATAACAAAAATAATCATGTAGTAAAAATTTTTAAATCTGAATTCTCATTGGAATCTTAGACACAGTCTAGCCTTAAATTATGTATCTTAAAAATAGACAACTTTAATAGTAATTTGTAAAAATTATAACTCAACTTTGATCAAATTTGAAACATTAAATTACAACTTTTAAATTATTTCTAAATACCCAAAAATGCACCCACTTTCCTCTATTTATCCCCTTCACCTGTAGCATTTAAGCCAATAAATGAACAGTTTTAAAATTTATTCTACCAAATAGCTACTCGAATTCCAAATGCAATTCCTTCGAGAACAATAGCCAGCCAGCGAGAGGGCTAAATAACTGCCAACGGAATTGCATCGTAAATTCCCAACGTTAGAGTCCCTGGCACTTTACATATAATCACTTTACCTGCTCGGCTATTCGTTTAACTTCCCAATCTCCCCCACTTTCCTTTAAAATACCCACCAAGAAGTGGGAAAATTCCCGGAGAAGAGGCAGCAGATTGTCGCGCTGTTGACGACTTCCGGAACGGAAATTGTTTGGCGCTTTAATGAGCCAAGTGGCTCGAAGTTGACTGTTACTGGATGCCTCTGCCACTAAGGAGCTAAGGAGCTCTGAGCCGGCGACAAATGAAAACTGACGTCGGGGCCCGGGCTTAAGCGTCTAAATTGATTTGCCAGATACTGATTTAATTAAAAACAGGCTGCAAGTGCAATGAAGACATCCCCTCGGTTGGTGTTGATTCCCCTCGAGGGTTTCCTGAGTGGAAATAAGCTGGAGACAATAGTTTCTAGGACTTTGATTTCATTTTAAGCTGGTTTTAATATTGTATTTTTTAATTAATATACTGGGAAAGAAACTCTTTAAAAAAATCTGCCAGAATAACTGAACCGAAAACACTATGTAAACCTACATACAAAATTTCAAAGGTTATCCGAAAAAGTAATATTTTCCCTGCTTCGGTTGACCAGGCTTCTCATATTTCTTCTCCATAAATAAACCCCATGTGATTTTAAGCTTAATAATGCTCTTTATTCATGCAAATGTTGTGGCTTTTTGCTCAGTTTAATAAACTAAAGCCTTACTGTTCAGTGCCCCAGGGCTTAATTTAATGGGAAGAAATCACGCGAAAAGTCAGCCAGCTGCAGCTGGAAAACAAAAACAGAAGCTACAACTGCCAAAAAACTTGTGTAATTTTCTTTTTGCGGCCTTTTACCAACTAACCAGAATAAAAAGTCATTACAACTTGGCCCACACAGAGAGCGAACAAATTGCACAAGAATAATATTTTGCCTTTTTTGTTGGGTAAGCAACAGCGGCAAAAATTGTGCAAAATGTGAAATGCATGTTGCATTCGGTTCGCAGTTTGTACCGAGCTGGATCTCCTATCCTATCTGCCGGCAAAGGGGCCCAATGTTTGCGTAAATTGTGCTGAAGTAAGGACATTAAGTGGTAATTGAGTGTGCCGGCAAGAGCCAAGTGAAAAATGCCTTCCCACTCTTGTCCACATCGCAGGACATGTGAGTAACAGCGGCCAAAAAGAGCTGCAAGTGGGACTGAGCGGGGAGTGAGGACTGGTGGAGGAGGAGCCACTCATGATAACCATGATTTATTTCCTCCAGAACTTTTCAATTTTTTTTTGGCAAGCCAAGCTACCAAATTGAATGCAGCTTTTGGCAGACAAAGCTGCTTTCAACCTGATTGGCAAGGACCATTTAAAATCTGTCTGCAAGTCGAAATATGTGGGTATTATTTTTTTTATATATTTAATCTTTAAGATAATAGTGGGTACAAGAAACAATTACTTATTTCTATCAACTTAAATCGCTTATAAGCCTTGTCTTTGAATTGTTTCTTTTTGGTAACTAAATATAATCTAAAGATAAGAAGATACAAGTACAGTTATTTTATGTTAAAAAAGTTCAAGGTAATAAAAAATCTCCTCCAACTAAAATCTCACAATATTAATGTTTATTTCTAAAGAGATTTTTGTTCAATTTTTTACATTGTCACCCAAATAAATTTCCCCAATTTTAAAGTAAGATTAAATTACATTTTGCACCGTTGATACGGTTTTCGTTACAAAGAAAAGCAAGGACATTCATGACACCTTTTCCGGGGGGCCAAAACACTAAGCAAGGCGACACCTTCCTCAAGGTGGCGCTGAAAAAATGCGTTTCCACGACTTGGTTTCACGCTCCGGCTGCCGGAATACATGCCCCATGACCTTGGCCACCTTTTGCGGCCCCTTCTTTCTTCACTCGCCGCGGCATTGTTTGCCAAAAATAAGCAATGCGAACTTTTGTTTGTTGTCTGGCCTGCGAAGAGGACTCGCTTACGAGGAGGGCCAAGGCGAGAACTTGGTCCCGGGCCACGTTATTGGAAGCCAATTTAGAAGACAACATCGTCTCGATTGCGGCCAATTTGTGCAATAAAAATGCTGCAACAAATGCCGCCGGCAGCCAGGCAGCTCGGGTTGCATATTTATGGGGGCCAGGGCAATTTATGTGGCTCGGGTGGCCGGCCAAAACGGCTTAGGAGAACGTCTTTGCGCGACAATTTTCATTAAATTTGCATTTAACTTGTTCCTCGAGCTTCCGACATCGGCATCGACATCGAATAATTTATGGCACGGAGAGAGTCAGACCTCTGCCAGCGGGATTGGTCGAAGATTATGCAAAGTTTTCGGCGCCTGTTCGCGGCGTTCGCAGAACTCGCTTCAACTTTCCCCACGGAAAAGTGCCCACTGGAAATTTCGCGCCTGACTGGAGTCACTTTCGGCTTGGGGGGATTTAAACACTGAGGAGAAAATTTCTACAAGATATTAGAACATCAAGCGGAAAGAAATTTTTTGCTAAGCACAAATTTCAGAAATGACTAGTCTAAGATATTTTTTAATTTGTTTAAAAAAACAAAAAACCTTTAGCACTTTTTTATTATTTTTTTCTTTTCAAGGAAAACATTATCTTACAAATTTTCTAGTTTATTTGCCTGATTTTTACTTCCAGTGCATACATACATATGTGTGGGTATGGGAGAGGATGTGACAAGCGCGAGAAAATTGGAAACCCAAGGACAGAAATAAAAGCGATATGGACGAAGGACTTAGTCCCTCAAACGTTCACTTTAAATTGCATTAAATATATTTCCATAACGTGGCATTTTTATGAACAAAACTTTCGATAAGAAAAGGACCCGCAAAACCGGGCCTAATCTCCTAACCAAAATCAGCCTCAAATGACTATTGGAACACACTTGGGGCTGGCCCAGGCACCAATTAAATTGAAATGCAAATGGCAACTTGGCAACAAAAAACCGCAAAATTGAAATCGGCCACATACTGCAATTTCCCAACCAAATGGCCATGCAGCCTGCTATCTGGGACTATGTAAGGCGTAGATTGTACATTTCGGGCAATTTTGAGGTAACAAAGCTGCACCTTCTTGGCCTGTTGAGTGCCAGGGTCTGTCACAGGGCTCCACCCCAGGCCACCACCTTTGGCCAAAACATCGTAAATCTCTAATGCTTCGCCTCCATTGCTCTTCCTTATCAAATGAACCACAAAAGAAATAAATTACAAATTCATTTGGAAATGCATTTCCATGCACATGCGTTTCCATACACCATAGACTCGCTGCTAACCGGAAATGGAAACCAGAACTGAGCCTTTAGGGGGGCAATAAATCCTTATTTGAGTGGCTAGTGCCCAAAAGGGTCTGCCTACGAAATAAAACACTCTTAAGTTTTCAGCTTTCTTTAAGAATAGCTGAAACTAGGCTTTTGAGAGAATTTAAAGCGTTTTCTTTAGTGAAAGTATCTGGCTTTATATAAGCTTATGTAGAAAACCTTAAACAAAAAATAAAAAATAAATTAATATTGCCTGAAATCTCCTTTTATATTTCAAGTAAACTTTTCCCCAACAAATTTCTATTTTTAGTACCTTAAATGGACATATAAAATTTTACTTAAGCAAAACATATTTAAGACACAATTCAAGCTTCATGAACCATAGATTTAATTTGAAAACTTCTCCTAAAGTAATGGTAAGCGTTATGCTATTACTTTAATGGCATTATTTATTGGTTAAGCAACATTTACCCAGTAAAGAGCAACAGGAAAACATTCTGCCAGACTAACTCAATAACATAAAAAAAAGAAATACCTTGTGCAATCTAATATTGAAGAGTAATAGGCACTCACCTTTTTATGGGAAATATTCCCGCAAAATTCGCCTGACTTGGTTCTAAACGAGTCTTAATGTGACAGGCAGAGGCAACAGCCTTAGAGGACGGCTCATCCGCCTGAATTCCCCGAGGCTATGACACTTGTAGGCCCTGGCTGCCACACAAAATAGGATAGACACGCTCGAGTGCCCTGTGATTTTCCCCCAAGACAGGGCTCCTCTGTACAGCCTGGGCCTCATTAATTAGGCAGGACCACAAACTAAAGATACGAATTGAAACAATGGCCGGGGCGGACCTTGAAAATATGTTGGGGGCCATTCATCATACTCAAGTGTCGGTCGGCGGGCAGCCGCATAAATATTACATTATAATTATGATGGCCAGACGAGGGGCGAGGGAAAACTTTTTGCTGGAAAATTAATCAAGCACTTGAAAAAACAAGAGTCCTACAGAAACAGCTCTTGGCCATTCATTATTTTGAATGCTGTCTGGCTGGCTGCCGTTGAGCAAAACTTTTGCCGGCCAACTAATCGAAGACAAAACCTATATACAAACAACGAGGCAATGCGACGCGATGAAAGTTGTGAGAATAGGAATGTGTAATAAAGTCGTTGGCATGCACTGGAAAAAATAATGATGGGATAGTGCAGGATATTAAATTAAACTAAGAGGAATCTTTCAATAAAGTAATAAATATGAAGAGCAAAAAAAGAGGTTACAGAGAAACTTTTACAAAATATATTTATGAGTAATAATATTATTAAAATACTTCACAGATAATTTAATAAATAAAATTAAAACTAAATAACATATTTAAAGACAATAAAAACATATCAACTAACTTGATCTCTTTTACTATGGATGCCTTAAACATTCAATTATTAATTAAATTATAATAAATATCTAATACTTAAAGGCTTAATTCCCATTCTTCTTTCTTTTTGTAAACCAATTTATTCTTCCAGTGTAGTCGGCACTAATCAAATTACCAATACAACAGCCATTTGACCAATCAATGACCAAGAACAATGAACGCTGCACGCAATTGCCGAGACAAGGAGATAAATATGGTAAAGTTTGATAAAGTTGGGTAAAGTTCGTCGGGCCTCATGGCTGAATATGCGTTGTGATTTTGAAATGTCAAATCAGGTGACAGGGCGTGCACTCGCAAATAAGTCAACCCCATGACATTTGGCCCCTGAAAGTTGCCTTAACCCTTGCTGTAATCCCACACACACGCTCGCACACCCACTCACTCGAACAACATCACGTCTGCGGCATTTGACAAGTTTTTCACACGACATTTTGTGCTGTTGCCAGGGTTTAGAGATGATAAGCTAAGTTTTCGGCATTTGATTCAATTAATAGGGGATTACCCCCGACTGCAGACACAAAACTTTTCCCGGAAAATTGCACAACTTGTGGCTTGCTTATTTGAAATTCAAGAATGGTATTACACTTGAAATCTTATAGAACGTTGCTGAAATCTGGGTATATAGGGCTAGTTTCTGATAATATTTGAAAGAGTTAAGAAGGTTAATAGCACTTTTATTTTGTAAGCTGATAAAAGATTTTAAACTTTAAGACATATGAGTCTTAGAATTAAATTTGCAGTCATTTTGTATTAAAAAATAATATAAAATTTAGAATAATATAATATAGATCTATTAACTTTAAAAATAAAATAAACTTACATTTTAAATAATTTAAACTAAATTTGTAAACTTATTCCAACCCTTAGGCTCAGTTTTAATGGCAAAAATTTTAATTTCAAGTTCAAATTCAAAGTTATCCTCTACCCTTCCTATATTCATATTCATAATCATGCTTATCTTTCCTGTATTCAGTATTCTATTTTATTTTTAAACTACTTTATTCATTCTTTTTATTATAAACCCCATTCAACAGCGTATTAACAAGTCCATGCTTATCTGTAAAATATATATCGCCACCTGACAGGCGGCGGGTTGATGCCAAAATATGGCCCACTCAGCGAACGCACCTGGTTGAAGGCTGGCTGAGGTGTGGATAGCGCCCCAGGCAGCTCATCCTTATCTTTCAGAGATGCCTCCGCCGCCGCTATCTGGCGTTCATAATCATTTGTCCTTGTGGCTGAGGAGCCTTTTAACCAGGATCTCCTCCACGAATAGCAGCTACATGCACGTATACCCTTGGGTCGAGGGGTTTGCTCGTAAGTTTATCAGTTAAGCGCCATCTTCATGGCATTTCGCCGAAAGTGCAGGTTCAAGTCGAAGGCGAGGCAAAGGCGAAAATTGATTTTGTCCTCTGGCATTTTTGGCTGGCTGGAACGTTAAATTTAATTTATGCCATCGAAATGCAAACACACAAACCGAAAATGTGATTTACTCGCGGAGTTTACTCGTTGTGTTTGGTGTTGTTGCTTCTCCCATCATCAGCCGGCAATTTATGAGCTTACATAAGAGCCTCAAATTGATAGCCAGGCATTAGATGGCCACTTAGGAGGGGGTGGGAGTGACGAAAGAGGCGGAAGAGGAACCGTTTCAGGATAAAATCAACCAAGGACCTTGGTCTCTGTCACTTTAAAGAAGTTGCTCTCTGGCTAAAGTCTGCAGAGACCGATGATTTTAATTAAATTGCCACCTGAAAACCAACTAGGAAAAATCATCTTGATCTGGGTCCCCCACTGAGCCAAGCCACGGAGTCCACAAGTAATTTCTTTCTGAGCTTCTGCTCTTTTGATTGTTGCGGTGTGAAAATTGTTCAACTGGGAATTGCCAAGGTCCAAGGCTTTTGGTGTTTATTTATCTGTTGTCTTTTTTGCTGGTGTCAAGTGGAAGGACTTTTTGGGAGTAAAGTTGATAAAAAAAACAAAGCACAGAAAGGAAAGAAGTAGATTTTTAGAAGTTAAAAAATCTCAAAGCGGACGTGTTGGGATTAATATTTTGCAGGATAAGAAATAAAGCCATAATTGCTAGCTCTGCTTTTTATATAAATTTGGGAATATTATAACTAAAATGTCTATTTATTTAAAAAGGGAAATTAAAGTATTTAAATATATTAATAATAATTATAACAAGAAAGGAAGCTAACTTCGGCACGCCGAAGTTTGTATACCCATGCAGATTGGTTTTGATATTTA
>JAEIIJ010012354.1:0-24916 GCA_018904815.1 Drosophila ogumai | reverse complement strand
CTGCGTTGCAAACTTCTGACTGAAATTATAATACCCTGCAAGGGTATAAAAATTAAAAAATTGATTTTCTCATCATCATTAAAAATTTTAATTGCTGTAGTTTCTCTTCTTTTAAATGAAAATATTAGAAATATTACTAAATTATGTACAATGCATAGTTTTTACTAATTTTACTTTCATATAGTGTGTATCCTTGGAATATATTTAAAAAAAAAAAACAAGCTTTCCATTAAGAAACCTAAACCAAGCACATTATAATATTACCAGATACTTTATTAATTCATTATAATTTCTGTAGAAGAGTAGAAATATGCTAAATTATGAAATAATGACTTGTAGATTATTCGTAGAAATTTCTCAGATCGAGTTTTTTCTGTTAAAATGTCTTCTCTTGAATGATTTATGATGTTTTCTTGTGACTCACTTGCAAGCTCAAGTTACCCTGCACAGAAACCGTATCAAATCCTAGTTTGACATGCAAAATTTTTTAAATTTCTTAAAAACAATGCATTTAAGCTGACAATAGCCCAACGATAGGGATCTACTTCCGTGACTTCCTTTGTAGCACGTGCTCTGATGACTATAAAAACGTCAACAATAACAAAGGGCACGTGTCGGTTTGGGGGAGAGTCTTCAGTTTCCATTCGAACTCCTCGGTTCCAGCGGTCGAACAACCCTCGAGTTCCTGGGGGTGAACGTTCCAATTGGAATGGCCAAGTGCGCAGGTCCTTCGAATAGTCCTGGCCGTGGCGACAGTTGAAGTTTCCACCACTCGCAGCAGGACTTGTCGCAGCCAGTCTGGAGTTGAACATCGAAGAAAACGGCAGCAACGAAAACTGCTCCTCGAAAACCGTGAATTCAGAAGGGACTGTGTGAGAGCAGCCAGAAAATCCAATCAGACACACACACACACAACCAGACAAAGGCGCACACCCATACACCCATACACCAACACTGACACGCACACACACTCGACTCGGTCGCCCGTACGAACACACCCTCCTCGCACACTCATGCACTCGTGTACATATAGCTTACATAAAGTCTAAGGAAAAATCGATAGGAGTGCATTTAATATTCAGAATCGGAAAAAAGGAGAAGGTCTCGAGCAATCCTCGAGGCGAGTGAGTTTTCCGCGAGATCCTGTGGCTGAGGAAAAGTCTCTGGGCCAGTGAAAAATATGACTAAGCTGCAGTGACGACATACGCCGCTTACACAATTTCTCTACACCAAGTACAATCGCAGACTTCAAAGCCAGGCGGACATTTTCTTATTTCCTATAAAAAATGGTCACCGAAAATGGAGCTCAGGTAAAAGACAATTTTTCTACTTGAATTTCAGTGGGGGAAAAGCCAGGTTTTCACACTCAATGTCTCAGATTCTGGGGGGCAGCCATGTTGGCGTCCATTTTGCAGATTATCGATTTTTCGTTGTCTGCCTGAAGAAGTGCAGCAATTGAGAAAAATCTGGTAAATAGGTCTTTTCCTAAGAGTTTCCCTATATTTTACAAACTTAAAAAAGGATATTCTGGTTATTTTAAGGGGTTGTTGAGAGATTTTCCCCCTTTAAGAAAATTTATTGATTTTTCACTCCATTTAATTTGTGGGCGTTGCAGGCAATATCCGATTTTAACCTGAACAATGGTCTAAAAATAATTGCTGTACTAACCAACGGCAATTGGAGCCAGTTGGTGGCACCACCACCACCACCACTGGTAGTGTCCCATTAATCGGAACTGGGTGTGGTGCGTGCGTGTGTTTGTTGGCAGCAGCGTAAGGTAATCGAGATTTAGGTTAAACCTTATGATGACATGCGACATTTGTGGCAAGATGGGGGAAAAATCCATAATATGACTCACTTTTTTCATCTGCTCTTCGAGCAGCAGCCAGCGGCATTAAGCGATTATTTGTTGCTCCTGCCAAGGACCTCCACTTGGACTTTGATTGGTCGTAAAGCATGCTTTCAAGTGGCAACATGGCCACACAAGTTCAAAGCGAATCCACTTCCAAGCTTCAAGGCGAAACTCCTTTGGACGAGCACTCGATTTGCCCGAGCTTGGGCTCCTCGTTATACAATGACGAAAGCGGGGGCGAGGCCGAGCCCAAGCACCTTTGAACTTTTGGCCCATGTCTGGTGAGGCAACTTGTACCTGCACTGAGAAAAACAGGAGTATTAGAATGACATTTTCAATATTTCTGATGTCAGATAAACAAGATTTTAAAAAGAAGAATTATAAAAGTATTGAGGGAAATAATTTAATAATATAAATAAACTTAGTAAAATAATAATGATATAGAAATTTGTATACCTAATTTATTTCTTATGAATTCATTACACATATAGTCTAAACAATTATTAAAATAATTAAAATATATTTTTATAAGGTTTTGTGGAGTTTTCTAAGGAGGAAAATTGCAAAGAAATCAATATAAAATTATCCAACTTGTATTTTTGTATGCAAAACTTAAAGGAATGCACTATTTTTTTTTTTTTACCAAGGAAGCAAATGTCTTTGACATTACCAAAATTTGGTTTTTATATTAAAAAATATTGGTCGAATAATAATTTAATAATATAAAACTTATCATATCTTACAATATATAAATTATTAGAAAAATTATGACAGAATTTTTTAAACTAAGTTTTCAAAGCCAATTTCTACGATTAACCATTTTTAATTTCAAAGCCTTTTATTAAACCCTGGATAGTATTGTTTAAAATTCCAAACTAAATCGTATTAATATAGAATATTTATTAATTGTAATAAAAGCATTGTACAAAAAATATAAAATCTTTATGTACAGAATAACAAACCCCCTAAGTTAGCTTTAATTTCCCCCTGTGCAGTCAAGCAAACAGACTTCAGGAAGCATAGTCGGAGCAAACAGGCCCTTATTCAATTCGTATGTATGCCCAGGGCACATGAAATGAGCTCTTTTATTGGGCCGCTTCTGTATATCCTTCACACACTTCCTTGTTTGCCAAAGCGGGCGGCATTGGGTGGGGGCTTAGTGCCCAGGAAGCGAGTCTCTGGCGGTGTCTGAGCTGCGGTCACTCTTCAGCGGCGTCGTGTGTGCGAATTTCGCTGTTTGCTGGCTTCCAGTGCGAAAAGTTCCGATTTGCCGACTTCCAGTTGCAGTTTTCAGAAGCAACATGACGTCATTTTCGATATCGAAAATGGAATCCTGACTAGCGCTCTGAGGGGGAGAAAAACATAAACAAAACGTGACCAACAACCACCCAGCGCTGGAACGATGGAATCGACAGCTGAGCCCGGCCCAGTGGGTGGAGTGGGTGTCCGTTGGGTGGGCGTTGGCCAATAGACCGAATTACCCGTACACCTGCGCCAAAAGCCGGAAAACGGAAAACGGCTGAGCGCTGACCCCTCGCCTTGACCGCCGCGAGTTGAACTTGAGCAGGTGCATAATAACGATATGTAACCATCGCACTCGAAGCAGAGGCACCAAACTTGGAGTTGCGCAACCTAGCAACGATCAATAAAACTCCAAGTGCACCCACACCCATACCCACCAGGTGATGGATACGCAGCTGGCACGCAACTACTTCTGCTTACAGAAAAAAAGATGGGAAGTTTGGCTGCCAAGCGGAAACTTTGCAAAGATAGATTACCTGGCATTTGATAAGCCGACAAGCAATTACTTCTCGATGACCTTTGACTTCTTAGGATACTGGTGTGAAAATAAGGTTAATTTGCAGGTTGAGAGCCATTATTTATTGCTCTTTTGTAATGGTGCTATTTGTAGAAGAATACCTGTAAAATAAGTACAATTTCCAAGATTTCCTTTATTTAATTTTGATTTATTTTGTTTCAAGAATAGCAAAATCTGCAAATTTAAAACCGGACCCTTACCTCCGACCGAATAAGTTATTATTTACGATCTATCAGAATCATTATCTCTTGACTTTTTAGGATACTGGTGTGAAAAAATGATAAATTAGCAGGCTGAGAGCTATTATTTATGGCCCTTTTTGGAGAGTATTATTTATAGAAGAAAGGGTACATTTCCTAGAATTATTATTATTCATATTACTATTATCTATCTTATCATATAACATTATATTACTAGCTGCTAAGCTATATATGATTATAAGTGGGGCCTTGTTTATAGGGATGTATATACATATTTTTAATAATAATTGGCTATGTTAAATTCTTTTTAAATATGCTGGTATAATGTAGATTATTTTAGGAATTCGGAGATTTAAAAAACGTATTCATTGGAAAATAAAAATTTTAAACTTTGGAATTTATTTACTTCAATTATTTACTCTATGGGATTATCTTATTAAATGGGATTAACTTAGACATATCTTTTTTATATGGACTATATTCCCCTTTTTAAAATCTTATATTTATTAATTTACAGGGCGATGGAAACACTTCCTTCCTGCGTGCCGCTCGCGCTGGCAATCTGGAGCGTGTGCTCGAGCATTTGAAAAATAACATTGACATCAATACAAGCAATGCGGTAAGTTTGAAAAATCTTTAAAATTGCTAACCTGCTGACCAATAATTTTCAAATTTCCCTTATAGAACGGCTTGAATGCCTTGCACTTGGCCTCTAAGGATGGCCATATTCATGTCGTCTCGGAGCTGCTGCGCCGTGGGGCGCTCGTGGACAGTGCCACCAAGAAGGGCAACACGGCACTCCACATCGCCTCGCTGGCCGGGCAGGAGGAGGTGGTAAAGCTGCTGCTAGAGCACAATGCCTCGGTAAATGTCCAGTCCCAGAATGGCTTCACGCCTCTCTACATGGCCGCCCAGGAGAACCACGATGCTGTGGTGCGTCTTCTATTGTCCAATGGAGCCAACCAGAGCCTGGCCACCGAGGATGGTTTCACTCCTTTGGCGGTGGCCATGCAGCAGGGTCATGACAAGGTAGTGGCTGTTCTCCTCGAGAGCGACACCCGCGGCAAGGTCAGGCTTCCGGCGCTGCACATCGCCGCCAAGAAGGACGATGTCAAAGCGGCCACGTTGCTCCTGGATGTGAGTATTCCTTACAGAATTGAAACCATAAAAATTGCTAATTAAATCCTTTCTCTCATTTTCCAGAATGACCACAATCCGGATGTGACTTCCAAGTCGGGCTTCACCCCCCTGCACATTGCCTCGCATTATGGCAACCAGAACATCGCCAATTTGCTGATCCAGAAGGGCGCCGATGTCAACTACTCGGCCAAGCATAACATCAGTCCGCTGCACGTGGCCGCCAAATGGGGCAAGACCAACATGGTCTCCCTGCTGCTGGAGAAGGGTGGCAACATCGAGGCCAAGACCCGGGATGGCCTCACCCCTCTCCATTGCGCCGCTCGCTCGGGGCATGAGCAAGTGGTGGACATGCTGCTCGAACGGGGAGCTCCCATCAGCGCCAAGACCAAGAACGGCTTGGCTCCTCTTCACATGGCCGCCCAGGGTGAGCATGTGGATGCCGCCCGCATTCTTTTGTACCATCGTGCCCCGGTTGATGAGGTGACCGTGGATTACTTGACCGCTCTTCATGTGGCCGCCCACTGTGGCCATGTCCGGGTGGCCAAGCTTCTGCTGGATCGTAATGCGGATGCCAATGCCCGAGCCTTGAATGGATTCACTCCACTGCACATTGCCTGCAAGAAGAACCGCTTGAAGGTGGTGGAGCTGCTCCTGCGGCATGGCGCCAGCATTAGTGCCACCACGGAGAGTGGACTGACCCCGCTTCATGTGGCCGCCTTTATGGGTTGCATGAACATTGTCATCTATCTGCTGCAGCACGATGCCAGTCCCGATGTGCCCACTGTGCGGGGAGAGACGCCACTGCATCTCGCTGCTAGAGCCAACCAGGTGAGTGGGCGATTCAAGGGGTTGCATTAATTTTTAAAATTAAATTAAATTCAATTTGTAAAGTGTTATGATTAACCTTAACACCCTCTTCTTTAATTTAAATTTCTCTTAACACCTGCTCTTCTTAAAATCCTTTCCAGACCGACATCATTCGCATCTTGCTGCGCAATGGCGCCCAGGTGGACGCTCGTGCCCGGGAGCAGCAGACTCCGCT
Source organism: Drosophila ogumai (assembly GCA_018904815.1). Classification (NCBI taxonomy): domain Eukaryota; kingdom Metazoa; phylum Arthropoda; class Insecta; order Diptera; family Drosophilidae; genus Drosophila; species Drosophila ogumai. The sequence continues at coordinate 18,863 of JAEIIJ010012354.1, read as the reverse complement.
GCACATTGCCTCCCGGCTGGGAAATGTGGACATTGTGATGCTGCTGCTGCAACATGGCGCCCAGGTGGATGCCACCACCAAGGACATGTACACGGCGTTGCACATTGCCGCCAAGGAGGGCCAGGATGAGGTAAAAAAGCTGATAGCGAAAAAGATTACCGATCACATCGACACCGTCTACCTGATGCAGCTGTTTTGGATACGCCATCAGGAGTTTTTCATTTGATCCTTGTTCCTTAAGCGACTTTTTTGATTTGAGTATTATGAGTTGTCTCTATCGCTCTTGTGTTGTTCTTGCTTTTACGTTTGTTTTCAAATAAATGTTGCAACTCTTTTCTAGAATTTATTGTATTTTTATTTCATAAATTATGTTTTTAAGTTTTATTTTCAGCATTTGTAGCTCCTAATTTGTTGTTATGTATTTTTAAATATTAAAATATTTTTAATTTTTTCAGTTTGAATTGAAATATTATTATAATATATATTGATAATTTTGAATATATATTTTGTAAGACCTTTTTCACTATTTTGGTATGTATGTATTGTCCTGTATTTTCTCATTTTTTAAATAATTTAAAAAAACAGAATTTAACTGCTTCAAAAAGTAAATCATTTATATAAATATAAACATTAAAAACTCCTCTAGGTGGCCGCTGTGCTTATCGAAAACGGCGCCGCCTTGGATGCCGCCACCAAGAAGGGCTTCACGCCGCTCCATCTGACCGCCAAATATGGACACATCAAGGTGGCCCAGTTGCTGCTCCAAAAGGAGGCCGATGTGGATGCCCAGGGCAAGAACGGAGTCACGCCACTGCATGTGGCCTGCCACTACAACAACCAGCAGGTGGCCCTGCTGCTACTGGAGAAGGGAGCCAGCCCCCATGCCACGGCCAAGAACGGACATACTCCATTGCACATTGCAGCCCGCAAGAACCAGATGGACATTGCCACCACGCTGCTGGAGTATGGAGCTCAGGCCAATGCCGAGAGCAAGGCTGGGTTCACCCCGCTCCATTTGAGCAGCCAGGAGGGCCATGCCGAGATCTCCAACCTGCTCATTGAGCACAAGGCAGCCGTGAATCACCCGGCCAAGAATGGTCTTACCCCGATGCATCTGTGTGCCCAGGAGGACAACGTGAATGTGGCCGAGATCCTGGAGAAGAATGGCGCCAACATTGACATGGCCACCAAGGCGGGCTACACTCCGCTGCATGTGGCCTCCCACTTTGGTCAGGCCAACATGGTGCGTTTCTTGCTCCAGAATGGCGCCAATGTGGATGCGGCCACCTCGATTGGGTACACACCGCTGCACCAGACGGCTCAGCAGGGCCATTGCCATATTGTGAACCTTCTGCTGGAGCACAAGGCCAATGCCAATGCCCAGACTGTCAACGGACAGACGCCTCTCCACATTGCCCGCAAGCTGGGCTACATCAGTGTCCTGGACTCGCTGAAGACCATCACCAAGGAGGACGAGGCAGCTGCTGCTTCGGCCCAGGCCGAGGAGAAGTACCGTGTGGTGGCTCCGGAGGCCATGCACGAGTCCTTCATGTCCGACTCTGAGGAAGAGGGCGGTATGTATCCCTTGAGCTCACAATTAACACCTAACCATAAGCCACAAGCTCACTGCCCAGCTAGTCAGCCAGCACACAGACACCACCTAGCACAAACCCATAGATTACGTTTACGATAGTCCTAAGTGAATCCCACCCGTTCTTTTATGCGTGTCCGCCGTCAGGGGACACAAATTTGGAATTGGACGCTGGCTACGAGTACGGCATTGGCCCGGGTCGGTCAGATGCCCACGTCTATCTGCCGTACTACCAGGGCGACAATCTCTATGTCTCCAGTAAGTGTCTCCCAGGGCCACTTGGAAGTCCCCTAACCGTATCCGTATCCGTATTCGTATCATAAATCCTGGCCATTATCAAGTGCACCAATTGGCTAATGATTGGATCGTGATTGGCTTTATGAAATGACCACAAAAGTTTTGATTACAAACGGCACTTTATATGGGTCTGAAATGTATAAAACTATATCTTGACGTTGTAATTGGTTAAACAAGTGCGGAAAGGAAGTCCAATACTTCCGAGTCCTTGTTCTTTTTATATATGTTTGCATACATTTTGTGTAAAATCTAAACTTTCGATTCATAGACTCAAAAAATATGTTTCTTTATTTAAGAAAAGAAACCCTAAAAAAAATTTTAGAATTAAGAAAAGGCTTCTATGAATTTAGGGCAACAAATACATTTTTAGGTTTAATTATTTTAGGTTTAATTATTTGTATTTTCCCAAAAGTAGGTCGTTTTCTTTTGATTGGCTTCGTTTAGTTTCTTTTATAATATAAAGGCGAATTTAACATTTTTTGCTGGTCAATTTTCATTAAAAACCATGGCGAGTTCTCCCAAAAAATGTTGGTAAAAAAAATCTCACACGTGTGCACATATAATTATCAACTGGTTCTAGCACTTTTGGAATAAAGTGACGGTGGTCGACCATAGGATTATGCAGTGTCGAGTACACGTGTGTGTGTACATGTTAGTGCTATTATGTGCTATTGTATTATGTGCTTTTCATAGTTACTTTCCCTATCAAGAAAATTTGCCCTTAAATTTAGAAAGCAGTCAAAAAGGACCAAAAGCTAATAAAATTGTTCAAAATGTATGATTAATTAAATAAACCTTTATTTTAGCTAAGTTTTTTCTTAAAACAAGAAAATGTATCCACGTTGAAGAAGAAGTACCCTACATTTTAGAATGTTTTTTTTTCTGATTTTAAGGCGACTATTTAACTCCTTTTTAGGGACGAATTTCTAAATATACGGTCGAAAAGCGGCTTTTGAAGGGCGATTTTAGGTAACAACTTTTATGAGTGTATGATTTTTAGTATTCTAAAACACATAGACTGCGGTTATCCTTACTGGAAATTTTGTTCAAAAAGTATAATGCATTAAGCATTATGAAATGAGAAGCCGTCTATTTGAAGAACTCAAACCTAAAAAGTCACTAAATAAATAATATATATTCTAACAAAAAAAACCCATCAAACTTGGCTATGTCTTTTAAGCTAGTTCTCTGATCTGAAAGATAGTTCCTATGAAATACAGAACATCTTCCTTGTTAATAGGACCTAAAGTCATCGTCCTTTTTTTTTCTTGTCAGTATGGGATTAATATCCCTAAGTTCGCTTGTAACCGCGGCATGCAATAATGTAACCTTGTGTGTCTGTATCTATATCCATGTAATATGCTCCTATTTAACGGTCATGCTAGCTTTACATATTATATCACCCCTATATATATCCATTTATTATATCAATCTAAATAAGATCAAGCATGTACAACTTACGAAATTTGTTAACTAAAATCAAACTCATTTGCATTCTTCTATTTTCAATGCACTGCGCTCTCTCATCTGCAATTCAACAATACAACAACTCTACAATACAACAAATCAACAATTTTCAACAACAACTCCGACACACCCAAAACAACTGAAACACGAAACAACAATTATATCAAATAACAACAACTACAACGCTATATGGCCGATTGGACTGTCTTGTGCTTAACCAAAATGCAAATGCTGCGGAATGCCCTCGAAACGCATCGAAATCGATTCAAAACTCTAGGCGAAGACAATATGCTATCAGATCAACCATACCGCTATCTGACCGTTGACGAAATGAAATCCCTAGGCGACGACTCGCTGCCCATCGACGTGACCCGCGATGAGCGCATGGATTCCAACCGGATGACCCAGAGCACTGAGTATGCCTCCGGTGTACCACCCACTATTGGTGAGGAAGTGATTAGCCCCCACAAGGCCCAGGTATATGGCAGTTCGCCCAAGGCCACCGTCGATGGTGTGTACATTGCTAATGGATCTGGACATGATGAGCCGCCGCATGTGGGGTGAGTTTCCTAGAACCAAGGCCCTTTTTTTGTCGGAGTTTATCGATTTATTTGCCTAAAAATAAAATTATTTCAATTTTGACACTTAAATCAATTAAATGTTTTACAAAAAACCTAAAGGTTATGGTATTAAAATTTGTATCTTTAAATTCATATTTTTGAATGTTTTATATGACTACAAGTTTTAAATAATTTTTCATACACAGCCGCAAGCTGAGCTGGAAGAGCTTCCTGGTTTCCTTCCTGGTCGATGCCCGTGGCGGCGCCATGCGTGGCTGCCGGCACAGTGGGGTGCGCATGATCATCCCCTCGCGCTCCACCTGCCAGCCGACGCGTGTCACCTGTCGCTATGTGAAGCCGCAGCGCACTATGCATCCGCCGCAGCTGATGGAGGGCGAGGCCTTGGCCAGTCGCGTCCTGGAGCTGGGTCCATGCTCTACCAAGTTCATCGGGCCGGTTGTCATGGAGGTGCCGCATTTCGCCTCGCTGCGCGGCAAGGAGCGTGAGATTATTATCCTTCGCTCGGACAATGGCGAAACCTGGCGGGAGCACACCATTGACAACTCGGAGGAGATCATACACGACGTGATGCAGCAATGCTTTGAGCCGGAGGGTGAGTGGAGAAGTGGGAGTTTCCATATTTTCTAGGGTCTATAACTTGTTTTCTTTTTCTTGCAGAGATTGCCCAGCTGGAGGAGCAGGCTGGCAACCATGTGTGCCGCTTTGTCACCTACGATTTCCCCCAGTACTTTGCTGTGGTGTCGCGCATCCGCCAGGAGGTCCATGCCATCGGCCCCGAGGGCGGCATGGTGTCCAGCACTGTGGTGCCACAGGTGCAGGCCGTCTTCCCTCAGGGAGCGCTCACCAAGAAGATCAAAGTTGGCTTACAGGTAAACCTCTTTAAACCGCGCAAGGGCGTTGCGCCTGAGAAACTGCGCAAAATAAGCGTCAATCACGTGCCCAAGAAGAAGCGCTTCTCGCTCATCTGGTAAACCAACCAGGGCAGTTATATCTATACTTAAAAAGCTAAAGAAAAACATAAATCGGTTAGCATACATATATACTCGAGCATTTAATCTCCAACTTCCCAAAAAATATCAAAAACAAAGCAAAAGATGTTTTCCAAAATGAAATAATGAGCATTTATAACCAGTAATCCCTAAAATTATTAACCATCTATGTTAACCTACCCAAATCGTGTGTAGCAATGTATGGTAGATCATGGGCTCAAAGATCACTTACAGGGATCTGAACTTGGAAAATATTCAAGGCTATGACCCACTGTAAGCGATCTGAGGAGCTGCATTTTCCAAATGTTATTACTCGTATGAAATATGTGCACTTTGTTTGATTATATTGAGACACTCTTAAGAACCCCACGGCACTCAGCTTATGGAGCCATTGTGGAATCGGTATCCTCACACTAACCAATATGCTATGCAATAATAAATAATTAAATAAACCGATTAAATATGATCAAGGATCAAGCGACAGCTGTTAGATCGCAACAAACATTGTCCAATTTGCTAAGATGAATAACAAGCGTATATCGAATATTATGATACACTTATGCTAACTACTCTTAACTACTCATACATTATTTATGATTATTACCTACTTATGCCTAAGATTATACTTACAAGTTATCTGAAATGCAGTACTACCCAATAAATTTAGTTCAACAAAAACTTTATGCCAATGAAAATGTTTTAATTACTTTTCATTTGATTACTTTTTCATTGAATTGCTTTTTCAAATCTAAAAAAAATATAAATAAGTCTGAAAAGAGGTGATAAATATCTATATAGTTACAATTGGGTCCGGTCTGAGGTGCCTAACGAAGTTGTAACCTTTTTAGCCATGCCGTAAGCAAAAAACGATTTTATAATGGCCCCACTCATGAGTTCTAATTTTTCGCACGTTTTATTTGCATTTATCTGATATCTGTAAACATTTTCAATATATATTCCGTTTTGAGTTCTGTATAAATTGTATAAAGATTTTCGTTTTCTAGTTCCTAAGTTGTAGTAAAAGTTTTTTTGATGACTAAATTTATTGGGACATAAATGGGCTCGAACATTGTTATCGTTTGTAGTTAACTTATGATGTATTTTAACCGAAAAACATGCAATTGTTCAATACAAAAACCATATAAACGATATACATAAACATCAAACTAAATAAGCATTGTACAAAAACCAAAAAAAGAAAAGAAATTTTACAGAAACAGAATGTTATCGAATCGAAAATGTTCACCATTTAGCCCAAAAAACTCATTTCATATTATTTGTTTTACTTTTTTGTTACCTTTATGACAGACAAGAGGCGCATATTTCGTATATTCTTTTGTTTATGGATTTCGGTTGAGTTTCCTTTAGTTCATCTCATGACTGTACTATGTAAGCGTGGCCGGGAAATCGATTTTTGTCTATCGTGCCAATCGAAATCCGTTACACTCGTTCTAGGCCCAGCCGGTCGATCCCGATCTCACCGCCAAGCTGCTGGGCCGCGGCGTGGCCGTATCGCCGATCGTTACGGTCGAGCCGCGGCGCCGCAAGTTCCACAAGGCCATCACCCTCAGCATGCCGGCCCCCAAGGCGCACAGCCAGGGGATGATCAATCAGTACTCGGGCAACACGCCCACCCTGCGTCTGCTCTGTTCGATCACAGGTAAGTTGAAGCCGCTCCGCTACCGATCCGCCAGCCGGCCTTTTGTGTTGTTTGTACGATGTGATCCAAGCAGTTATTATTACCAATTACCAATTACCAATTACCAATTACCATTATGACCATTACGAGTATATCCACTTACATTTCCATTACGTTAGTTGATGTTTTTGAGTATTCAGATCCCCGATCTTCCACATCCCCCCTCTCTATCTATCTCTCTATATATACCTCTGTCTCAGGCCTTCAGTTCCTTCATTCCTGTTTATGATTTCTTGATGTATACTATATGCTTTCGTTCAGTTGAGTTCGTACCTGCTTCCGTTGTTCGTTTTGGTTGTCTATAACATTTAGAATACAAGTATCTCTCATGTGCTGATAAGTAGTACTATATATATACCATACATGCCATATATACTATATCCAATCCTGTACAGTGGAAAGTGCCTAGTTGAAAAGAACCCAAAGAATTGATATCTCCGGGAGCCATTCCCATCCTGAAATTCTAATTGATTTAAGAGGCATTCGTTCTCATGTAGGTCCCATCCGATCCAAAGTGAAACATTGTGCTTGTATCTGTGTAGTAGATGTTCGTACGGACGGTATCGTATCGTATCCTATATCGTATTCCCCTTGGAACTCTAGCCAGTTGTAGAGCATTCGTCACTCACCTCTGCATTCAGACACGGTTACGCCCATCCATCAGCTACACCCCACTACACGTTGAACACGGCCACAGTTTAAGATACAGATACAGAAACAGATACAGATACAGACACCCCACCTGCCACGAACTCAGCCCGATCATTATCCAGATCAATGTCATGTACAGTGTGTCTCTCATTGTGCCAAAAGGTGATCGTTCCGTTAACCTTTGTTCGATTTGCGTTCGTTATCGCTTTAGTTCATTCTGATGATTTCCGATGATTTCGATTTCTATTTCGATTTCGTGTTGAGCAAAAACAAACCCAAACAAAACAAACTTCAATTCAATTCTTGATTGAAAACCTATTTAATTGTTCTATAATTTCGTACTAATGCGTCATTGCATATGTGTGCACGCATTCCGTTCTGTTTTCTCAATCCATTGAAGGTGTGTTTCGGAAAAGGTCTCTAAAAGGTAACTAAAACTGACTCAAACGTCACAAATACTAAAATAAATAATACAAAAATTCAGAAATTCACAAACATGTATGAAGTTTCAAATTGAAACTGTTTACCAAATAAAATCGTTATTTGTTCATATTTAGTTGTTTCGTTCTATGCCAAACATAAAAAAGAAAAAATGATAAGAATATTAATAAAATACGAATATTATTGTGTTGCAAAATGAGGCAAACAACAAAATCCAAGAAGAAAATTTGACAAAAAAAATTTGAAAATTCTGCATACTTTATTTATGATAAATTCTCTTGTTAAAAAACTATTGCAAATATTTCAAACAATTATTTTTCAACTTCTACGCCTTTAGTCTTATTTATTTTATTTGATTTTGTTGAGTTACTTGCTTCTAAGTTGCCCCATTGATTTCCTGAGTTCCTTTAAATTCGTTGCTTAAATTCGGGTTGCGCTGCGTCTTTGGGTTTACTGTGCCAGAAGCTCAGGATTAACTTTCTGTTCGGGGCCCACTCCAGACCCCAATCCATTGGCCATGTTCTCCATGCCAAGATATCGCTTCCAGCTCAAAACAGCTTTGTTTTGAAGTAAGCCAACTTTCCAATTTACTTTTTCGAACCTTAAGCTTGTCATGCAAACGTCTTTGCCGCCTTCTCTTTCTCTCTGTCTAACCTCTCTCCCTCTAACATCTAACAACAATATGATTACCTAAGCGAATTTCTGACTGCACGCGGTTTACTGCCAAATATATACCTAAACTGCACAATTTCATTAAAGAGTTTCTAGGTCTTGTAAGCTAAACTAAACGCTAAATAAAGTTGCTCTTTGGGCCATCGAAACCGTATTTGAAGCCAGGCTGATAGTGCCGAATTAATTTGATTTGTTCCGTTGTTCAGTTACCAATTCGAGTCTAATTCCATTGTGTCATCCTTGTTAAGGCTATCTAGCTTCAAGTTGAATTTACTTTTATTAATTATTCTTTTTCGGTTGGAATGCCGTGCACCTGATTGTGGTTTGTTTATATGTTCGGTTTTGTTGTATATTTTTATAATTATTATAAATCATCAAGCAGAATATTATTACAAAAATAAAAACATAAAGAACGTAAATGATCAATTTCGAATTTCTACTGTTTGTGGCACCAAAGAGAACTTTTCTGAAACCAAATATATGTCAACTATTGAGGAAGAAACCAAAGTCAAGCGAGTGCTATGACAAGCTCAATATTATCTGACTACAAGCAATGTTTTGTTATTGTTAAATACAAATATAAAATAAACATCTAAAATAAATATCAAGTTGACGACTCCTTTATACTTATATTCCTGAATTCAGTTAAGGTTTTCAATTATTTTTGTCTTTGATTTCTTGATATCGTTTTCGTTGGGATTTTTGTTGTTTTGAACACATTTACTACAACAAGAAACACGTGACACGCTCACTTATTTTCCATTCAAGAGAAACCAACAATTTTTTTTTCCAAAATATTAAGCATGTTGTTTCGAAACGGCTTCAAAGTAAGCAGCGCAACAAGTACCCTAGTACTCGTACCTCTGTAAATGCTAAAGCCCAACCAAATTAACCAAATATATGCTTGAAATCAAAGTGCCTCATCAACACACACTCCATAACACCACAACACACCACACTCCACACTCAACATTCATCACATCCATGCCATGCCACACAGACAACAAGATACTCGATATTCCTAATACTTATCGCTAAATAAGATTTTACTTACCATAAACTATATACAATAATACTTTTCAATACTACTCCTATTCCATCTAATTGCTTTGTAATTAACACACAATCGAATTCTCTCTGAACAAGTTTTTGAGTTGAGATTTATGGTTTCGTTTGTGAAATTAGTTCAGCCATTTTGGAATTCAATTCAATAATTATCTGCTAATGAGACAACAGTAGAGTTTTCAAAAGTTTTTACATACATATATGTAGTCTATGCGTAACCCTCCCTGTCCCAAAATCTGAGCCCCGCAATTGAACCTCTCCGTATTTCGTCTCCCATCTAACTCCTCCATCGCCAGGCGGACCGTCCCGTGCTCAGTGGGAAGATGTCACCGGATCCACACCCCTGACCTTCGTCAACGATTGCGTCTCCTTCACCACAACCGTTTCGGCTCGATTCTGGCTGATGGACTGCCGCAATATATCGGATGCCACCAAAATGGCCACCGAGCTGTACAAGTGAGTGATTCAGGGGGCTATCTAGGGGTTTTAGTATTCATTAATTATTCTCTGCTCGCAGGGAGGTAATCCACGTGCCCTTCATTGCCAAGTTTGTGGTGTTCGCCAAGAAGATCGAACCCTTCGAGGCCCGACTCCGGGTTTTCTGTATGACCGACGATCGCGAGGATAAGACGCTCGAGAAGCACGAGCTGTACACAGAAGTCGCCAAGAGCCGCGATGTGGAGGTTCTCGAAGGCAAGCCACAGTACATCGAGATGGCTGGCAATCTTGTGCCCGTGACCAAGTCGGGTGACCAGTTGCAGCTGCAGTTCAAGGCCTTCCGCGAGAACCGTCTGCCCTTCACAGTGCGCGTTAAGGATCAGCATGCCGACATCGTTGGCCGCACGCTGTTCATGAAGGAACCGAAGGTGGCCAAGGGTGAGCCTCCGCAACAGCCCATCTGCATCCTGAACATCGTACTCCCGGAGGCAGTGATTCCGGATTCCACAACGGCCTTCTCGGACCGTGTCACCTCCGCCTATAGGACCTCAATGTTTAGTTTGAGCAAACATCAAAATGACCACTACATCGGCGACATTCGCATTGTAGATCTGTCGAATTTATTGGGCAAGGACTGGATCCAACTGGCCCCGGAGATTGGCATAAATACGGAGGAGATCGACGAGATCATCAACCAAAACACCGACAGTATTGCCAGACAGGCCCAGAGCATGATTCGACTTTACAAGGACAAGCCCAACTACGACATTCTCTTGCTGGAAGCGGCGCTCAAAAACATCGGACGAGATGATATTATGAAAAAGTGCAAGAGTGGACGACTTTCACATTCCCGCGAGTTCGATGACACAGACATCATGAAGAACTCCGAATCCGTGGAGGAGCTGGTTCGCAGAGAAAGTAAGTACTACATAATTTCAATTCGTGCAATCAAATTTTTTATTTGTTAAACTTAAAATATTAAATGCCTGAACCGCTATCCACTTCCATGTTGAATAACCCCCTAAGCTCTTCCTGCAGGCAAGCGAATCCAGCAAATCAATGAACGCGAAGAGGTCAAATACTCAGCCGAGGAGAAGGAAGTCGAAGAATCCGAGTCCGACGAAGAAGCCGCCAAACGCACGGTGGCCGAGCGGCGCGAAAAGATTGTCAAGCGTCTGTCCATGGAGCGATCCATTCCTGCCTCGACGCAAAAGAAGGAGATAACCCGCGAAATAACCGAGATTAAACGGAAGAGCCTAATCGAAGACAAGAAGGCCCACCACGAGTCCGAGATCTTGATGCAGCTGCCTGCAGACAATGTGATCATCAAGACAACTACGGTGCCCGATCAGGTCATCAAGATGAAGATGGGCAAGATGGACTCGACCGAGGTGAGCAAGAGCGAGTTTGACAAGGAACTGACGCACAAGTTCAAGACATCCGGACGCAGTTCAGAGGAGGAAGACCAGCCTTCGTCCCCAGACCAGACCGACAAGATTGTCCAAGATATCAGCTCTGCTGAGAAAAAGGAGAAGGATGGCGTAACCTTCAGTCGGGTGACCACAATCACCCGCCAGGAGGCCCGTGACATCACCGAGGATTTCCTGGAGATGGAGAAGCGCAGCCAACTCCCAGCTACTTCCACCACCGCAACCGTTCACGAGAAGTTCGTCGAGGAAGTCAAGGAGAAGACCAGTCCTCTGGCCTCAGTGCCGCAGGAAACTGTCAAGGAGGTGCAGCAAGTCATCCACGAGGTCACCGAAATAGCCAGCAAGAAGGTGGAGAACATAATTAGCTCCTTTGAGACCACCAAGCCGCAGGACGCAACGGTAGTCCTGCCCACCCAGGCAACTGCCGAAACAACGAAGGTCAGCGAGACTATTAAACACCTGGAGGATGTCAAGACGGTGGCCCAAGAGCAAAAGAAGACAGTCCAGGTAATTGAAAGCTCCAGTATTGAGGAGACCATTGCCGACTTCGAGGCCAAAAAGGTCAAGTATGACTTCCATGGCGGCGAGCCCAAGACTCAGATCCCCAAGTTCACGCGGAAGCCCAGCGAAGACTCCATGAAGCCCACAGCAGCTCCACGTGCTGCGGCTGAGCCTGAAATGGAGTCCGCAGTGGATACCAAATCAGAGAAGCCGATCTCAAAGATTCCAGTCAAGACATCTGCCTCAGAAGCCGATGCTCGAAAGATGACCCACGACTTCCTGCAGGGCGAGAAGCTAGCCGCTGAGCCCAAGCCAGCCCCAGCAGCCAGCAAGATTCCGAAGGTGGAGCCAAGGAAATCAGTAGAGAAACTGGTCGAGAGGGAGTCCAAGATTTTAGATGATGTGGTGGCCTCCACGGCGACCATTATGACAGCAGGTCTGGGTGCCGAGCAGCTCAAGGATAAGTCTGTCAAGCAGCCAGAAATTGCCGCCAAGGCTGATACTGTCGCCGAAAAGGTTTCCGAACTGGTTGACACATTCCACAAGATTGAGGAGAAGGTGACCAAGTCTGAGAAGCCCTCGGAAATTTCCAGCAAAGTGGAGAACTTGGTAAAGGCCGAGGACAAGCCTCTGTTACAGACTCAACTCAACGAAGATAAGGTGGCAGAAAAGGTGGCCAATGTAGTGGAAACATTCCACAAGATCGAGGAGCAGATCACCACCTCTGAAGCTCGCAAGCTGACCCACGATTTTCTGAGCATGGAACAGCAATCCCAACTGCCGAGCTTGCCTCTTGAGTCGAGTTTAACATCCACCTCAGCCTCGGAGCCGGATTCGGTGGTCTCTGTGAAACCCTTGCCGCCGGCAAGTAAGATACCTGTGGTGGAACCCAGGAAGACCATGGTCGAGGAAGCTGTAAAGCCACTGATCGAACCTGAGCCTGTGAAGCCCAGCGAAAAGAAACCACTGAATGAGCGCCAGCTTACTGCTGATTTCTTGAGCATGGAGCAGCAAACTCAACTGGTATCCGAGCCCGCTAAGGCAGTCGTAGAGGAGGTAACCAAGATCGCAGAGCAGCAGGTTGATCAATCCAAAAAGCCAAAAGCTTTGAATGAGCGTCAGCTCACTGAGGACTTCTTGAGCATGGAGCAGCAGACTCAACTGCCATCCAAACCAATCAGCGGTGATGTCAAGCCATTAGATAAGCTAATCGATGGCATCGAGTCGGCGGCTCCAGTTGGTGATATTTCACCATTTCCGACTCCCAAGCTGACCACCAGTGTGGTGACTCAGCAGCTGGCGACAGAATACGACAGCGACACCTTTGGCAAGCAGGCCACTGTGCCACTGAGCGAGACAATCAAACAAGAGGCACTCACAGCACCCGTGTCCATGGAGCCACGCAAGTCTCTGACCGATGCTGAGTTCTGCAAGTCGGTGGGCGAAACGATCACCAAGAAAATGAGCGAGGGCGTGATTGAGATAACCGATGAGCTCAAGAAAATGGGTAAACTATCCTAGAACCATTATCTTACCTTCAAGGCTCCTTTTTCTTATGCTTATGACATCTTTCAGCGAGCGACATTCCTCACTCAATGACTCCTCCGCCAACTCCTAGTGACACCAAAGCCGAGAAGCAGAGCGAGCAGCCCGAACTGATTAGCTTAGAGCGTGGTAAGCTTTGAAATTAACCGTTACAAAGTGTTAGTTATTATATCATTTAAATCCAAGATTATTTGGCCGACACTGTGACCACGCTGCACTCGACAACAGAGTCGACATTCGAGCGCGTCTCTGCTATTACGAAAATTGGTAAGTGCAAGTCTTGAGATGAGTGGCTGCCTCTATGCTCAATTTCTATGCAATTTGTAACTGTTATGTAAAATGATTTTAAATTTGAGTTCCTATGTTTGCCTTTTTCGATACAAAAAAAAACAAAATAAATAAATAAATCTGTGACTATTATTTAATGTACACCCCTTCTTTTTATTTAAATTTTCGCCACAATCCGTAGTGTTTCTTGAACTGTTTTTTCGTTTAATCCCATTTCGTTACTCCCATCTCTCTCTGTACCTCTACATTTCGTCCTGATTTAAGTCCAAAGGCTTTTTGTATGCAAAGTACCATTCAACCATTAAACGATTGCGATCCAAGAACTGTTAGTTAACTGTATTTATAAACTAGAACGGCAAACTGCTAACTGCTACTGTGTGTATCTTAATAAAAAAAATTCTGTAAGTGCCATAAATCTAAGCTAACAAGGATTTTCCAATCCCCAGATAACAAACGCCACACCGTAGCGCATTGAATGAACGTGGCCACAAAATTCTCGTAGAAACTTACTTGCCAGAAAGCCAGTGCTAAGTTGCCAAGTATGCATGGCTAAGTTGCCAGCTAATCCAATTACGTTAACACTGACGAAAGGTCGTAGAAACATCGCTAATTGTCTGGTTTGGCGCCGTAGGTACCTCTGCGTATACGTAACATTCGGCGGTGTCAATGTCAGTGGGCCAGTGAATCGATATATTGAACCGCGAATCGATTGTGCGCCGGTAACTTTACCTTACTCTCGACAGGCTCTCCGATCGGTGGAGACATTCCCGTTGACTGGCGAAAGCCTATTAGCCCATTAGCGCTCGAAAGGCATCCACAGTTAATAGCATTTTCCAGGGGTTCCTTATATAATTGGCGGCTGTGCAATCTGCCTTTGCCACTGCCACGGTGAGCAATGCTACCGTCGCGCACTTATGTCATAGGGCCAGGGGCCAGCCAGCCAGCCAGCCAGCGACCGAAAGCCGAGCGGTGGCGTATACTTAATTTAATTTGCTTCTGGCATTCTTGCAGTACGGCGATAGGCGCGCTTTACGAGCAGATTTAGTTTCGAATTTGTATTTACCAAGAACGCGCCATATAAAAGTCACACAAGAGCGCGTCTCTTAAAATTTCGGTGCTTTAAGGTTTATGAATAGGAATTATTCCAGAAAGTGAAGTTTACGATTTGTGTTTATGGTTCATTCAGCGCGCTACGCAATAAACTAATTAAATAAAATTAACCAAACACTAAAGTAACTTTAAGTCTATTTTATCTTAATGGTAAGTTCCCATGTACAATTACAATCAATTTGAAAAGTTGCCACAGCTGTAAGACTTATGTTTATGCATCTACATATGATGGGTATCGTTTTCTGACAGGGCTCCCTCATTGTTGTCCACTCAACTCTCATGGTGTAACAATTACGTTTGCAATTTTTGACCAACTATTTAAGCAATTGAGTTTATGTTTCTTAATCTACTACTACTGCTGCAAGTTACAGTTAACATATGTAATAGCCTTGTTTAATTTACTCGTAAATAACTATTGGTCTATAGATGGATCTATGGATAAGCCATGCCATATAATCTACAATACTATATATACTATATATATTGATATACGTTTACCAATTACTACAAGATTTTTTTCATTAAGATAAACACTTTTGGCATACTTTTGGATTTCCGAAATTGAAACAAACCAAATTGAAACTGTACCCATATG
This sequence comes from Drosophila ogumai, assembly GCA_018904815.1. Lineage (NCBI taxonomy): Eukaryota > Metazoa > Arthropoda > Insecta > Diptera > Drosophilidae > Drosophila > Drosophila ogumai. Next base: position 3,503 of record JAEIIJ010012354.1, on the reverse strand, counting down.
GGAATCAGCTGGCAGCTGGCTGAGGCGATCTCCATATGAGGATTCATCGAAGAACACTCCAATAAACCACCATGGCCTTCAGTTTGCAATGTTTATGTTTGATTTGTTTTCAGCAAATACTTATGTGTTCTGTTGCTTTTCGTAACTTTAGCAATCCTAACGGAAAAGTCTATATACCTATCATATATATCTAATGGTATTAGTGTACTGTAACTGAATGTTAAGTCTAGCCACATCCAGTTATCACAGTAGCATTTCTATATAGTAAATAGCATATCGTACTCCTATACTCGTACTCTTTGTCATTATTTGCGATTTTTAAAGCCAACAGCCACAGCCACATACTTATATTAGCCCACCATATAACCAGCCTTTGTTTGTTTGCACCCGGACCCACCAACCCAGCGAGCTTCTTTATGTAATTGGTTGTTTATAGATCGCATTGTGTAGCGTACGAGTATGTGACATATGATGTCGTGGTTGTTCTTATTCTTGCAGTACCTATAGTCAATTTTGCCTCTTTTGATTTCGAATCAACATAAACATTGCTTAAATATTTGCAACTCAAAAATATGCAAACGTAATCAGCTCAGCTCAAGAATCGTACTCGAAGCATTGAATTTTGTGCAGCTATTAAGCAGAAATGGGCCCAATAATCCACGACCTCATATGCAGCATCTGTATGTTTGCGGCTGAATGCAGCTCAGCTCCGCTAGGCTAAGCCAAGCTAAGCTTCATCTGGCATCGTTAAGTGCGGAACAGAAATATATTTTGATTTCGCTTCTCGACTAACTTCCATAAGCGTAATTGCATGATTGTGCCTGCTGCTGGGTTTTTGGCGTACAGCTTGTAGTATGAATATATAAGAACGACATACATACGTATCCCTGTATGTCGGCAACTCAATTGCACTCTGTACATAGACTAACCCACAATTAAACCCCATGGTTGACTTGTAATCGGTGTTAACTGTCTTTATATTGCCATGTTTTCTACTCCACTCTACTTCTACTTCTAAACAAAACCAAAACCAATTTTGCCATCGCGGAATGCCTCAAACAGAGCACTTCAGTGTTCATAATGTAAAACCCGAAACCTTTACAAGAACAAATGAAACTGATAAGCTGCTTCATAGTGTGGTAGCTCCCCCCGATATTCCGAAAATGTACTCACCAGACACTACCTCATTTACAGAAATGAGTACAAGTAGTCAAACACCGAAGATGACGACCACAACGACCATGACAGCGCAAGTAGATCGAACCGTAGTTGACTTGACCATCATGAAGCCAGATAAGCCAGAGCTTCAGCAGGAGGAGCTAGAGAAGTTGCCGAAGGATCGGTCAGCAGTAGATGTAGATGCAGAAACTGATAAGACTGCCAGTGATAGGGAGTACTTAGAGCAGATTATGGGCTGTGGCGACGTTAGACGCAAGGTAATGCGTTTGGAGAGCAGCGGCAGCACAGAATCATTGGATTCGACTGCCAAGCAACCGGCTGTGATACCCAAGTATATAGGCGACAATGTGCCGGTGGTGCGAGAGGTCGTGCAGAGCATCGAGGATAAGATTTGCGGAACCACGGTGTCGGCCATTCCCTTCGCCGTACACAAACGACAGCCCCACGAAGATAACAAGGAACCCAATGTGGTGGAACTGGAGAAGCAAATTCTAACGCCAGCGGACTTGGCTCTGGAAAAGTTAATCAAGTGTGAACTGCCGGCTGAGGTCGTCAAGATTTCGCCAATCGAGGCCATGGAAAATGTGGGCCTTGGTCTGAGAGAGATTGAAGAGGAAGTTTGCGAGAAAGTTTGTGAGAAGCGTAAGGCCTTTGAGGTGGCTGAAGACTTAAGTGAAACAGAAAAGACTTTAGCAGAACAGGTAATAGGATTAGGTGGGCAAGTAGAAGTGGTACCTGGCAAGATTTTAGCTGAAACTATTGAAGATCATATAGACTTAGGGGATAAGGAAGCCATTGATTCATTACCAAGGGTGAGGGAGGTAGTGCAGGATATCGAACGTAGATATCCAGCATCGAGCCTAGAGGCCAAGCCGTTTAGTCCACGAAAGAAGTCAGCTCAAGAGCGTAAGGTGGATGTTTCGACTATAGAGCAGCAAATTTTAAGCGATGCCGATCTGATTTTAGATGGGTTAGACTCAAAACGTGTTCCAGAGCAGAAAGTGCACTCTCCCGTTTCGGCCATGGCCAAGACGAGCGTCAGTATTGAAAACCTCGAAGATGTCTGTGAAAAGAAGTGCTCTAAACGCCTTGTCTCAGATCTGGCAAAGGCCAACGAAACGCAAGAAGTAGCGGAAAGTATACTAGAAATTGACGATGTAAAATCGACTACGGCCAAGTTCCTAGAGCACGAGTCTACTAAATTCAACGTAGCTGAAAGTATTCATGATTTCGAGACTAAGAGTTTTGTTGGCAAAGGATTGACAGGGATTGCAGAGAGTCAAATTAGACTATTAACAGAATGTGATAAGCAAGAATTTCCAATAGAATCGACTAAGGACACTAAACTTGTAGAATTTCCAAAAATTGCACACACCTTGGAACGATTGCATTCCATTTCCAAAACAGATATTGAACACACAAAGGAGTTTGTCCACGAAGCCAGTGAATTTGAAGTGAAGCTGGATAAACTAGTTGACCACTCCTTGTCTCAGAAAGAACACAAATTCGAAGAAAGGAAAAGCAAATTTCCAACCCAAGAAAGTCTCGAGCACTTGATCTCAGAGACCTCTGAACTTGTTTCAATGACTGATGATGCACAAAACAAATTTCCATCTGATGGAAAACCTAAACTAATTTTAAAACGAATCGAAAGCGATAGTGATGAAGAGTTGGATAACATTGCACAAATTGAAAAATTGAAACATCTTAAAATTGAGCATACATCCATTACAAAAACAGTAAAAGATACTGACTCTTCTGAAGAGAGTATACTTTCGAAGTTTCCAACAGGTAAATTTGACACGTATAGCCAACTGGGTGAACTGGAGAAGGTACAAAATGAAAACCGGTTTATAGATCAGAAAATTGCAACTAAGCTAGACGACAAACAAAAATCACCCACTGGTTCAGTAAAGTCAATTCCAAAAGGATTCTCAGACAATGAAGGTGGCGATGAGTTTTCAATTCCCAAACCTCAAGACAAGACTGCTGGACAGACAACTTCATTAATATCTCCCTTGATCACAGTTGGTGATAAATCTCTTCTGAAAGAAGAAACAAAGTCTACTATTTCAATTTTAAAAGTAGAAGAAAACTCAACAACAGTTAAATCTAGCATTCACTCAGAAACCACAGTTGGTATAATACAGCCATCAGATCCTTTCTCTATGCTCAAATGTGACAAGGATAAATCTCCTCTTAAAGAAGATAATAAGCCAAAGCCGTTTGAAGTTAAAGATGACAAAGCCCCTACTAAACTAGAAGACAAACCAAAGTCTCCACTTGGTTTAGTGAACCCTATTTCGCAAATATACTCGGACGAT
>JAEIIJ010012353.1:0-26913 GCA_018904815.1 Drosophila ogumai | reverse complement strand
AAATTCTTTAGCCATCACACCGAGAATGGCGAGCTTGACAACGGCGGCAGAAAAACAGCATCAGCAGGAGCAGCAGCAGGAGCATCAGCAGCAGCAGCTGCGGGAAAAACAGGAGTCACTTGAAGGACCTGCAGGCTGCACTTGCTGGCGCCGTCGCATGCCATTGAGAGAGACGTGGAAGTCGGAAAAACATGAAAGCACGCTATGGGATATGGTTTTCCCCCGATGGAAATGATGAAAGACGAGGAAGAATTATGAGGTAACATAAAAAAGTAAGTTCTCCAGGAGTTAAATCGGTAATTAAACTGGACTTTGAGGAATTCTTCTGACTATAAAGAAAATTAATAGATAATCCCTTAAATGTAGAATTAAATTTAATTTAAATAAATAAAATATTTTAAAGTTTTACTTAAAGTAAAATGAAAAGGTAAATAATCCAATGTTAAAAATGTCTCAAAAGATTGTTTTATTTTCGGCCAGACTTTCTTGAATTCCGCGAACGTAACTCCCATAACTTTTAAACAAAAGTTTGCGCCACAAACTTCTGATTTTAATTATGAAATCCATTGTCAGGGTGCCAAAAGAAATATTTCGAGGAAAAGACAAGCGACAGCAAAGGCGGAACGAGAACGATAACAAGGGTCGGCAAAGTTTGGGTGGCAAAACCAACATTTGTGATTTGTTTTATGGTGTGACACATTAGCGAAATTGCGCTAAATTATTTCGGGGGCTATAAATTTAATGATGCATTAAGCGCGAAGTTTTTAAGGCGTCGCATCCTGCCGACGCCGCACAACCTCGGGGGCGTCGTTTCGTTGCTTCATTCGCCATCCAGATCCATTCCCCATTCATTTGCAATCATTTGGCGGGTCGTGACTCCGGTTCCCGCCAAACCGGAAGTTCCCGGCCGCTTGCCAACTTCCGTCGACGCGTCGTTGGGAATTTTAACATTTCAACTTGGCACATTTGGCGAATTATTCAAATTCTTGTCATTGCAGCGAATAAGAAAAAAAGGCAAAAAAAGAAGAGTCCCCCAAAGAGAATGAAATGAACGAAATAAACTAAAAGGCAAAAAAAGATATAAAAGAAAGAGTGGCTTCTGCTGGGTCTTGGAAATTGGCAAAGATTTATGTCAGACGGTATATATATATATGTATATATTTATACATATATACGGGAGACCTTCCAAGAACAAATAAAATGTTTGCTCACATTTTTGTAATTTACAGAAAAATTGCTCGTTTATTGCCTGGGCATGTTTTTCCCAGGATTCCCGTTTAAATTCAAAGCTGGAAATTCCAAGGAAAAGAGGACGAGGACAGGAGGACGACAAGTGTCGCATTGTTTTGCCTTTCTCTAGTGTTCCTCTCAGTATTCCAGACGCCTTTGCCTCGCTCTGAATAATTAATATTGCGCATACGACGTGTTGCTCCTGACTGACAATCCTCCTCGGCCAACGGATGCCGCTCACTTTATTATGCTAATCAGCGACGACTCTGTGCATATGCAAATTGCAATATCTATCTGCCAACGAACTCCAAGTCATTAGCTTGCTGGGAAAGCTGGCAAAGCTGGGATATACTACGAATACAAACCACTGTGTCTGGGAGCTGAGCATAAAGCATAAATTATAATTACTTAACGCCACATAAATCAAAATGATGCGAGGCAAGCTGAAATGAAATGATTCACGATAACCATAGCAACAACAGCAAACAGTGGCCAACAAAGCTAATTTGTCAAAGTTATGGAGACGTAGAATTTTGCCACAACATCGGTGAAACAGAATTACCATTTGGAGAATTACCAACAGGAAAAGTACATGATTTGTCAGACAGGCAAGTTGAGTTTTGGCTTAGAAATCGTAAAGAAATAAAATTGAGGGATGTCAGGATATTGCAAAAAAGAGTTGGGGAGTTTATGGATTAGGAAAATTGGGAAATTAAATATTTTATTTTAATTTTAATAAAAGATTATCAATTCTTTATAGGTAGAATGATATGAAGTCTTGACCATTTTACATTTTTTACCCAAAACCATATCTTGTCTTGTAAGCCTATCAGTCAATTTAATTAATCCCAAAACTATTGCACTAACGGTAAGGATTTTAAACCATCTCTACAAGATTGTATCCCATTTTGCAACAATTAAACAACAGGCATCTTAACAACTGCTTATTGAGCTCTGGGGAAATGTGTTCAGTGGCCATCAGGAGGACATTTATCAGTGCCAAGCGGAAACCCCTTTTAAAGGCCAAGCCAACAGGGCTCCTGTTGCTCAGCAGGATGTCCTGCTGCTGCTGCTCCTGTCCCGCCTGCCCCGACCGGACATGGTTCTCCGGACTTGGCTGCGGTTCAAGAAACTCACAAGTGACACTTGCTCGAAAGATAAATGCGAACGTAACTTTTGCCATCAAATGTTGCCAATCTACGGCGGAGTTGTGCTCTGTCCGCCTGTCGTCCTGTTCACTGCAATTTGGCCGGTCTACCTTCGTTCATTCGCCACTCGATTCCAGTCCGCAGGACCCCGGGACTGACACCCATTCCGGGCTCATCATTGGCAAAAGGAGAGGCCGAGGAAGTCACATTTACTTACTGATTTATGGCCGCTTCCGTGCTCCGGGTTTTATCTGTTGAGTTTTTGGCGTAATCATTTCAAGTCAAAATGTTTTCAAAAGGCACACTCACTCCGGGCACGGCACACTCGACAGTGGCCGGACTCGCACCCGGACCTGGGACCCGGATCCGGCCCGCAATCCGGCAAGGGCTCGTTGATAAATGACAGCAAGTTTATCTCCACATTTGCCTATAAATTGCGCACTACAAAACTGCAGGACCTTCGACAGGAGTTCGCCTTTAAATTATGTTTAGTGCGAAAGGATTGCAGTTAGCATATTCAAGCGGAGGGCTGACGGGCACGGAGGAGAGTTCTGAAAGCGACAGGAAACGCCTCATATGTCAGCAATGTCGGCAAATAGCTGAGAACTTTATGGGCGGACAATTTCTCGGATGAATACCAAACGTGTAGAAGTCGTACAATGTGTGAATACAGCCTGTGGGGCTGTTACTCCAAGAAAAATATTAATAAATAGCTGGAGAGCCTTGGGGTTCCTTTTTTTTCTCACGCACTTTCTCTTTACAATGAAGTAAAAAAGTTTGTTTATGTTTTGATACAAGGTAAGCAACAATTTATCCTTTTGTGCGGAAACCCTCTGTAAAATTGCATTTGCATTTGCTAAATAATTTACGAGGACACCATACACACACACACACATATGGGTCCCAAAATTGCCTTGGGGGCAAATGAAATTGAAGACAAATGGACCCAACTGACCCGAAAGAATTTCATTTTCATATTGTTGTGTTTATGGCTTGGCCTTGCCTGTGGCTCTTTAGCCCAATTCCAGCGCCAGAGAGGGAAGGCCCTGCGGCCAAGAGTTTTAAAACAAACACCAAAACCGTTCAACTAATGACCGAACGGAGAGGGTTTCGGGTGAGGGATTCCGGGTGGCATTTCCCACTGGCCACACGCGTTGACGTGCTGTTAATTAATATTAAACTCATTTCCACATTCTGGCATTGAAATGCCAGAAGCAATCGCCGGGCAGGAGCTGGAACAGGAACAGGAGCCTTGGTCTCCACTCCTCCTCCTCTCCGATTCCGGTCGCGTTTCATTGAATGTGTGTAATTATTTTCACGGCTGTCCAGGCCTGCTCCTGGCTTCTATTTCGAACTGTCCGAATTTACTAAGCCCATTAGCAGTGTGTGTGTGTGTGTGTTTGTGTCCCTTACATACGTGTCCTGGATTACTTAATGAGAAAGCAGTAAATTCCGAGGGATTCGCATGTAGGCGTCACATAATTCACGCAAATTGTGTTTGCCATTTAAATTTAAGCGAGTTAAGTACGCCAGTGATCCTGTGCCTCGTATCCCGTGTGTTTGCTTGTTGATTTCGCACATTACGCATACGCCCCGTCAGACAGTCGTGTGTCCTTAATTACAATTGATGCTGATTGCCAGGCAGATCACGCAGCTCCCTACGCAAAACTAATTAAAATGTTTATCAACTTTGTAATTGTCGCACCCCGGATGTGCGAATACGTGATTGTGAACAACCGGAAGGGGCCACCGCCAATTTAAACGAAATTCTTTTGCTTCACCGCTAACCTCTTTATTCATTGACTTCCAGCAGCAGGCTGATGAGCTCCATGGGCGACTTCTGGCACCGGCTGGCATAGGCCGCCCGACAATCTCCGCCCCGCCGGCCATAGTGCTCCGAGTTGTGGTACTCGCGATCCGAGCTGTGTCCCAGCTGGTCCACCGAACTGGATGGGGTGAGGACTATGTCCAGAACCTCGCCCAGCAGCCCGCTCTCGTGGTCCATAGGCAGTGCCGCGTGCTCACAAATCAGCCGTAGGAGACAGCTCCTGCCCGGCAGGCCCATGTTCTCGATGACCATCTCAATGCCACGATAAATAATCCAGCGGTAGAGCGCTCCGTAGCTGGAGGCAGAGTCCTCCTCCCGTCCCGTTATGTCCTGCGGCTTCAGATACACTCTCGTTATCTCAGTGGAGTTGGTGGGCAGAAAATACTCCGCCTTGAGCACATAGCCCGAGGTCACCGACTCAAAATGCAGGTTTTCCACGGGAATACCAATGCCGCCGATGAACTGAACACGCGTGGGACTAGTTGGGGGAAAGATCAGCGATCTGCTCAAGCGCTTTAGGTGGCTTCCTCCGAAACACAACTGCAGCTCAGTGAGGAATAATAATAATCCTAGTACCAGGTAAGCGATCACGATGTGCAGCCTCATTATGCTTCCGTTCAGTCCGAGAATTACCTGAGAACTGAGAGCGGCCAGCATCTCGGATTTTCACACCTGAACGCAATCACTTTCTTCGGGCGCCGGCTTGCGCTTTCCCACTGTTTGTTTTGGCCCAAGACGAGGCTTTTAAGCCTGAATCCAGTTCAATTAGTACTTTGGTGGCAACTCACTGATCTAGTTAAGGCCATTTCACTAACGACCATGAAAGAGGCGTCGCGGCGTCCAAGTGCATCGTCAAGAATTATTCCAAGAATAAAAGCAGGCACTGAAAAAAATGATTCAATATAAATAAAAGTAATAAAACTATTTTATGAAAAAATTTTTGAAAGAAAATACCAAATATTTATTATTTATATAAAATAAAACCCAGATTTTTAAAGCTTAACCATTTCATAAAATACTTCTTAATAAGAAAACCACTTTTCCTTTCAATAAACATCCCTAATTAGAGTTTAAAGTTTTATTAAACATCCCTAATTCCCTATAGTGCTAGCGAACAACTAATAACATCAATATCAATAAAAGCTTAGACGCCATTATATGTATTTAGATAAATGTACAATGTTTAAAGACTCAAAAGCAAAAGCAAATAGCTAGAGAATCGTACTCCCCGAGGCACTGTAAATATTTACTCCATTCATACGACTTCGACTTACTACACAATCGCCTTATAGCCCAACGTAATCCAACTAGTTTAAGCACTCGGCAGAGTGGGTTAAATGCAGGAGTGCATGAACTAAGGGCAAAAGGATGGCAAAATGCGTATAAGGACTCGCATGAAATGTGTGTGAGCATCGGCATTAAGACAGTAAGCGGAGCGGCGGTGCCGGGATGATTGGGTCTTCTTCCACGTCGTCGTCTGCCGGAATGCGGAGCGGAAGTTATGCCCTCAACGACTTGAGTAACTTAAGTGAATTGCTGTTGCATCGGCAGCCCCGTGCAGGCAAAGCGCTGGAAAATGCGGGATGAGCCGGAGCACAACTAGGTTTTTTCCCCAGGGCAGCAGACGAAGCTGCTCTCCGGGATGCGGATCCCGCTGGGTGGCGACACTGACCTGGACAGGAAAACGAGGCAAGCAACGAGCGATAGAGATTAGAGTGCAGCGGGAATGAGCACGAAAAGTGCCAGGAGGAGGCTTACACTTCTCCCGAGGAAAGAGGAAACGCATAAAAATGGCAGAAGTCAGAGGGAATAACTCCGAGAGTGCCCCGATTAACGACCTCCTGCTAGACAATGCATTGTGTGCTGAGCTATTTATTAAATGAGCGATTAAACCTAGGATCAACTTGGGTGCGCAGATATATATTTATTCCCTTTTTTAATCAAAACCAAGTTGGGGAAGTTTGGTTTTTGCACCCAAAGACTTGAATACATTAGAAAATCCCTGAAATATAGTTTAATCAAAGATTAAAGTTCACTTAAAGCAGATTAAAAACCACCAAGAAACTGAAAAGGTAATTTAGCCCCAGCATAGATTGGTTTTCCCTTTTTTTTTTGTGGCTTCAGTGGCAAAAGCAGAGCACCGCGAGGGCAATAAAAAGTTGGACAATGCAGTGCGGCAACCTGAAACTTGGGCGCCGAACAGAAACCGCAACGGAGGCCACGAAACTTTCACCTGCAACACTTTATGTGCCTCGTTACCTCGTGCCTGCTGCTACGAACTTCGGGCTAACGAACATGCAAATTTAAAGTAAAAGTTGCCCCCAAGGGGAATAGCTATCGATTCCGGTTCCCTTGACAAGCCAAATCAATTATGTTGACAAGATGGGAGAGCGCTTGCAGCGCAAACTAAAACAGTTTAAATGCCAAAGCATTTAGGAGGCGGGCGCACGTGTCGTATGCGTAATGAGCGCTGTAAACAGAGTGATGCATTCATCACACAGCGTGTGTGCCTCTGTGAGTTTCGGGGGGGTGTGGGTGGTGGCTGGTGGCAAGTGTCGTCGTCACATCTTGACCTCGCAGAGCCTCGAAATTACCTCGTTAGTGCTCCAGGGTGCCGTAAATCCTTTTGCTAACCGAGCAGGAGAACTCGTCGTCGTCTGGCAAATGAATGTGTCTTACTTATGCTTATTTAGTTTGGGCTCCAAAAGCGGAGGCTGAGGAGGAGGAGTAGCAGCAGCAGAACTAGGACTGGTAGTGGGCGTGGGTAATGAGTTAAATTATTATGCAAACGACGGCTCCATGTCTTGAGCTGGAAATGTGTGCTCCACATAAACAAAACACTCGAAATGTGTGCCGGGGACAAACAGAGCCATCAGCCACCAGCCACGAGTCAGCAGAAGTCAGCCGAGGCGGAGCAAGGCGGCATAAATGTAGATTAGCCCCTGGAATGGGCGGCATCCTCCAGCGCCCAGCATTCAGCTCCCAGCTTCCAGCTTCCAGCTCCAGCTCCACTCAGTGCAAGTGGCATCATTTGGAGCTCTGTACGGATACCGCTCCGTGCATCAATGCCAGCCATATTATTTATGGACTTTGCACACAATAATTGGCAAGCTTTCCGCACCAGAGCACACTGGTCAGCAATTGGGATCGGAAATCGGAACGGTAGGGGAATTGGATTCTCTTGTTGGGGCTGGGAGTACCCAGTAGGGGGGTGACTGGACGTCACATTGCTGGTTCGTTGACTTCGGGCCATTTGAATGTTTCTGTGTGTTTCCAGGCTATAAAAAACATCACTGGCAGGTGTATTTGGCAATCAGCCTCGAATTGATGGTTGTTATGGAATAAAAGAGATATATTCAAGAGAAAAGAATTAAATGCATAGAAAAGTTGCATTGTTTGTTGTATTTTATAAGAGTTTATGCAGCCAAAGTAAAGTTTACTTTTACAATATTTATAAGAAATATATTTAGAGGAGTTAATTTAAAAAAACTATTTTTATGCGGATATATATTTTATATTTTTATGTATGAACGAGTCTTTAATTTGCGTGGATGTTGTTATAGTATATGAATTTATTTTTAAATAAGCTTTCGAAGTATTATAATATTTAGAACCCATATTTCCAATGAAAAGTATTAAGGCGTTTTAAGTAATAAAAACAAAAATGAATCCAAATTCATTGACAATGCCACTGTAGACATTGATGAATATTTGTTTTATTTCCTTTTCCTGATATCCTTGATCTTGGCACGGGACTTAACACATGCCAAAAGTCCGACGAAGCAAAATCAATTTACAAGCCAAATATTTGGTCCATAACAAGGACACCAGAACTGGGTCTAATTATGCATGGTCACCATGCGGGTCACTTGCCAAATTTAAATGCAAAGCCTGATGGGTCAAAAGGTGTCCACGTGTCCAAGTGTCCAAGTGTCCACGTGTCCGAATCTGTGTCCGCTTGTTTGCCGTGGCCCCAATGCTCGGATGTGGAATGTATGCAAATGACCGGAACACAGCAAACATTCTAATCGGCAATACATACTGTGTGTTGGGTGTGTGTGGTGTGTGTAGTTGCGAGTATGTTTGTGCCTTTTGTCAGCGTTGAATTGTCTTTGCCTGTGCTGATGCCCGATGTTGTCATGTGAACTTAAATGCTGTGCCAACGGAAGCGAGTCGAGATAAATCCGAAACCTGTGCCAAAAAAGCTAACAAACAGAGACGAAAGCTGGCCAGATTTTAAAGGGGCTTCAGTTTGAAGTTAGACCTGAAGAGACCCCTGCTGGGAAGGTTTAGATTTTGAGGTTTGAATTTTTTGAAAAATTCCCTTAAATCCTTGAAATTTGTTTTAAGATTTTAAAACTATAAAAACAAGAAACCCCCAAAGAAATCCTTCTGGTGTCACCCCTGCTAGTCATGCCAAAAACTGTTATTAAAAGTTTCGGGACTGACCGAAGCTCTTTATTTAGTTACGGAACCAAGAACATGACTCGAAGCCCTTTAAATGAGATCAAAACGAATCGCCCAGAGAGAACGCGACAGGCCAGGCCAGACCAGGACTGAAAGAGGATGGCCACTGGCAACTGTATTCAAATATTTAATCCACCCGTTCAGACTGCATCCACAATAAGCCCACACTCACCCGCTCGGTGGGAGCCACATAAAGAACAGCTGTGTCCACCGTGGCGAATTTCATGACACACACCATGGGATGCCGGCTGCTGCTGGCCTTTCCGTGTTTAATTGAGTTTGAAATAGGTGCCAGAGTGAGCTGCTCCTCATCCTCCAACCTCTCCGCCAGTCGGCGGCGTTGGGCCCTGAAATTGGCTTAGTTGTGTGAGAACGGCCTTCTTTGAAACAGGAAACTTTGGATTTACATATGCCGCCTGCAAGCCTTTAAGCTTCCGTTTTAAATCTGCAGCTGCTGCCTTTGACGATTTGATTTCAATTTTGATTTAATGCTCCTCGGCTCCTAAAATATTTGCGGCTGGCATAAGCACTGACGAGTCACTCGTAAAGTGGCCACCGCCTCCCTTTCAGGCCCAATGGAATTTCAAAATTTAAGCTGTAATCGCCCAAATCCCTTCCCATATGCCGCTCCTGCCATTCCGTTTTATGTTTTTCGCCCCGCAATCCTTTTTTGGCCAATTCATTTATTTCAATTGTTGCCGGGCTTCCGCTGCTGCTGCTGCTGCTTCTTCCGACGACAAAGGCCGTAGTCGTAGTCAACTATACGGCGTAATAAGCACTTTTTATGCCGGGCGCATTGTGAGTGCGGCATTTTTATTGTTTCCGGGGGCAACCAGTTCGGCTTTGGGTGAACAGTGGGTTGTACTACTTGGTTTTCAGGGGTTTAATTAGGAACTTTCAATAATATTTAAATATTTGAAAAACTTATAGGTAATCGAATAATTTATAGACTTAGTTGGGAATCAAGAATTAATGATTTCATGTATAACTTGTATTATATTTTAATTAATTTAAATTTGGAGAGCATGTCTGCTCTAGTTTTCACTATATTTAATATAGTATATTTTACATAAACTTTGTTTAAAATATTTTTAAAATTTGGTACACATATATCCTACGTTATAACTACAGTATCAGCCAGTATCCGCCCACATGGCTGCCCTGCCCCGAATCAAGGCGTGGCTGAAGAGGCGCGCGTATTTGCCGACTTTCGAAACCGCTCTGAAGTTTTCCCCAACATTCGTTTTATAACCCGAAACGAATAAAACAAAACAAAGTTTGTAACTTTTCGCCGCTGACTTTTTGTTTGGCCCTTGTTTGAATGACATCGTTGTCTTCTGACTTATTTTTATGTGCCAACGCCAAGCGATTGAGGTTCCTCTGGGCCGCTACAGTCTCGGCCCAGGTGAGCGAGCAAGCAGGTGGTGCCCGAAATTTACTTACCAAGTACTTATTTGCCTATTCCAAAAGCCATTTGTATAAACGGAACGACTTGGTCCCGGATCCCCCGAAGAAATGTAATAAAATAAGCCTCGACTTGGCAGCTGCATAAACAAATACCTGATCAAGAGTGGGGATAACGGAGCCCAAGCCCGAGTCCAAGCCCTTTGTTGCGCCGACTGCCCCAGGCCGTTGGTCCACTCTGGGCCAGGGACCACTCCAATGTATTTGCATAAAATGTTGCAGCATTAGCGGAGCCCATTACACATTGGGACAATCAGGGGAATCCCTGCCCAGCCGGGCTTTCCGCGTGCTCCGGTATTTTTTATTAAATTTTATTATTATGTTTTGCATAATTTTCCTTTTTTGTTTGGGGACCGGGAGGGAGGCAAAGCTGCCAGAAATTAGGAAAGCTACTCGCCAGGGAGCTGGGTCGTGAGACCGGGTCTTAGGATACAGCCAAAACAATTTTGGCAAAGCCTCCGAAGTTCGTCAAGTGGAAGGCTTTGATTTAAATGTGGCCAAATTCAGTTAATGCTTTCGAATCCGCCAGCCGCATCCGGGCCCTTTAACAATTTCCGTTTTCCGCTTAAAGGCTCCATGGGCAGAAGTCACCCGAATGATATTTAGAGCACCCCGGGGACTTTTTGAAATCGGACACTGAATAGAGGAGAGCGGCAGGCAGCAGGAGGAGTGGCAGCAGCCAGTGAAACAGACAAAAATAGCCACCAAAGTTCACAGTGCGGCCGCACAAAGCTCGAATGCGACAATTAATTTTAGTGAATTATGACCGCAGAGAGTGGAAAATGGCGCTAATGTGACGGCCTTTGCCAATTTGCTGTTTGCTCTTTGCAGTTTCCACCAGAGCCAAAAACACGAACAGCTGTCAGGACGCGAAAAACACACACACACATTCCATGTCCGTTCCGTAACTTTGTGTCCGGAGTCCGGACAACTTTTTCGGGGCCAATGCGACCGCAAACCGAAAAAAGATAGTCGGGGCCGGTTCCCTGGCGTGTCGTTTGCAATATGACAGCTAGAAACCGAAACTGAACCGAACCGAAGCGAACACGTTGCGTATACGCGATATGCTGAGAGTGCAGCAAAAGCCTTAAAACTGTCACAGCCACGCCAATCTGCGCTTAGAGCCGCGGTGTCGATCTGAGCTGCCATAATTTATAGCCAAACATTTCAACACTGTCGACGTCGCCGTTGTCGTCGTCCCCACCATTGTTCGATCCACGTGCGTCGACAGACAAAGGATAAAGGCTCGTGGCGTGGAGTGGAGGAGGAAAAACCGCGGCAAAAACGCAACAAAATGGCAGTCGGAATAGTGGAAAAACATGCGGAAGTCGCGAGCTCAGCTCGCTGAAAAGCTCGTAAAGTACAATGAACCACATAGCGGCAAGGAGATGAGGATGTAGATGGAGGATGAAGAGGTTGCTGCCAGGATGTGGGTGAAGTTGAGTGGATTTCTGGCGAACGAAATGTCTGCAAGTGTCCCGGCAAAAGCGAAGAGGCGTTTGTTTTATTCTAACCTGTAGTCATGGAGCAAAAGGGTAGATATGTGCTATATATATCTTCCCTATTCTAAATATTCCAGACATAAATTCTAGTATTTATTACTTATCCTTCTTGATAGCTGGGTATCTCATATTCGAAGCCCCAGACTTTCACCTGACATTATTTATCCCCCTTAAAAAGTAGACACGGTGATCTAGAAATCTCAATTTCTGCATTTTATTTCTGCTCCTAGTTCCTGTTTCACACAACTACAAAGTTTGTATAGTCACTAGTTGTTAGCTGCTCCACTGGCTATCTTGAGGTTGTTTGCCAAGCAATATTGTGCCAGTTCATCGAAATTCCGAGTATCGTAGCTTTTGCGCTCCGAGAGTTTCTTGAATAATGCTTCGAATCGAAGGTTGTGTTCTTCGAAATTGAGGGGATGAAAATCATCGCCCAGTTTGCGCCCCTTGCATATGGTGAACTCGCCCTCATCGAACAGTTTGCGTTGCTGGGCAAAGTCTCTATGCCGTTCGGTGTGATGATCGTGCTCGCTGCCGTACCTTACCGGCATTGTTGTTGCCTTCTTGTCGGCGGAACCTATGGAGTTCCTATTCAGTTTCTTCTCCGCCTCCAGTTTGGCCGTGAGGGCAACCGAATCGACGGGCAAGGTTCTTCGTGGAAAGGGTGTGCCCGACTGGTTGGTTTTCATCATGCCAAAGTCACGATCTACATCGCGCACCCTCTCCCCTTCTGTCATTTTGACTCCTCCCTTGTGGGAGATGAAGGAGACAGTGGTACTGTTTCCAGTAGTCCTACTATTTTTCTTCATGTTGTATATAAAGGTATATCGATTTATAGTTAATGTAATTTTATTATAAGTTACTAATATTTTAGTGGAAGTTTATATATTTTTTTGATGTGAGGTGATAGTGTCGGCTTTTTGACTAATTTTAAAAGCCTACTTTGTATCTAACAAATAATATTCTTCAATACAAGGGGTAACATTATTAAAATATATGCGCCTAAGTTGATAATTCAATGTATTACCATTGCGATTTATGCACCATAAATCGATATTATTTTTTAAGTATTGGACTAACAAAAATGGAAAAAATCAAATAAGGTATTTAAAGGTTTTTTAGACCATAATTAACCTTATTTTGTAAACATTTCTGTCGAGCTCAAGCATAATATCCTTTAATATCAATAAAACTTAGTCTAATTATGTTGAAGTAAAACCCAAAATGGGTCACAAAAAGCAGACAATCTTGGAAACTATAAACAAATCAGGTTTCAGAAAGTTTCTGCCACCTCATCCACCCACTTGCTCCCGCAGTTTTCAACTTTTCCATTCAATTCACTTAAGTTCCTTTTCGCCTTTCGCGTTTGCATTTTGATGCGGCAACATTTCGCCCAACCATCCAACCTCCAACATCTAACCCCGTTGCCGGAGAACTTTTCCTGACCAGGCGGAAAGAGCTGGGGTAAACTAGGGAGGGCAGAGCAGGGCAGACCGACAACGACCAGCCAGCAGAGTCGTTGCAGCTAATGGTGTTTATTGCATTTACGTTGCTCCCCGGCTGCCACTTGGATCGGCGACACTGTGGGCGAATTGGGTTGGCTCTGGTGGCTGGGCAGGAGCAACGCAACACCTGCAGCCACGCAAATAACCCGCAGGCGACAGAGCAAACGATGGACTCCCTCCATCCATCCGTCCATCCAGCTGCCTTCTCTGCTCGTGTGGAAGAAAGTGCAAAGTAAATGCACAACACAGCAGAGTCTACAAGGCGCCAGGATGAGGGTTTGGGACTTGGGGTCTGGGAGGGCTGGGATTGGGCATTGCCACAGCTGCGGGTACAGCCAAAAGTGCAACCCACCTGACGCCTAAGCTAGCCGAGCTGTTGTGGCAGAGATTTGGCCGGAGCAAAGTTTGATTAAATCACGAGACGAGGGTGCGGGCGGCAGGCGGGCAGGCAAGCAGCCTGTCCAGTGGCTTGCGGGACACAGATTCAAGTGGCTTGACTTTAACACACTGCGATGAAAATAAGTTTCTGCAGAAAATCTATTTAAATGAAATTCAATTAAATGAATCCAGCTTCTGTGCTTAAGTACACTTTAAGGAAGCAGAGTTCTTTTTGCTCTCTTATCTTTATTAGTTAAAATCATTAAAAATATGTGGATGTGGTTTATTAAATATTTCTTAATATATATTTTTGTAAATATCCTCTCTACCATTTCTCGTTATCCTAATATTTAAAGAGTCTGAATAACAGGATTACCTATCAATTCGGCCAGCAAATTGCATATTTTTCAGAACCAAAAGTTTCACGAGGAAAACTTAAGCTTCATCCTTAGGTACGATCTCACTTTCCTTATTAAAATCCGACAAAAATTATTACTTTCTAAAAAATAACAATATGCAACCACAATTTTGAGAAAAAAAGAAAAATATTATTGAACAATTTAGACTACATTTAAACAGTTATTGTGCTTTTGCAGTGCAATTCCAGAGAGCCAATGAGCCACTGGCTGCGGGCGTCAGGCAAGTAAATAAATTCATTAAACGTTTAGAGCTCGCCAGGTGGGTCTGGGCACGGGATGCCTTTTGTGCTCAGGCAAAATATTCAGTTGGCCGGATTAAGTGGATTACCAGTCACTGCATTGCATTGTCCCACAATCTCTGGGACTCTTGGGTGGCCGCTTGTCCAGGAATTGTATTTACCATTTCGCATTGCTTTAAAGCGCCATTTTACGACGGAGATTAACGGGAATTTTGAGGCTTATAGCCGCTTCTGATGTCAGGAACTAGAATAGGTACTATACTAAGCGCTCTGGTCGGTATGTCAGGAATCGATTCGAGTCTGATGAAATACAGGACGCAGTGTGGTGCGTTGTTCCAGGAAGTAGGTAAAGATGAACTGGCGTAAGCATACAACAAATACGGGTACACGAACAGCAACAGATAGACAGGAGCAGGACATAGACACGTAATAGAACGTCACGACACTATTCGTTGGAGGGCGGATTGAGTACCAGCTCCCAGGGCTCCTCTGGCTCCGAGGTGGCCAGCGCCTCGGACCGCGGGGCCTGGCAGCGATTACACTTGAGGCGGTACCAAAAGTTCAGGTTGAAGCAGAACCCACAGGGCCAGTCCTTCTTGAGTGGCCGTCGGCCACGGGCACTGAGGGATCCCGATTCAGTTTTGGGCGAGACCGATGAGCCCGATGAGTCCGTTGTGTCCTCCGTTGGCTGGGGCTCAGATCCCTCCTGGGCCTGACCCTCGGCAACGTGCTTGGCTGCCTGGCACCTGTTGCAGCTGGAGCGCCACACAAAGTTGCTGTTGCGGCAGAGCAGGCACACCCAGTTGTCGCTGGCCGGCTTCCACTTGGGCAGCCGCTGGCGGCGGTCCAGGTCGGTGGGGTTCAGGTCGCGCGGATAGCTGTAGCGGACGCTGCTGCCCTTCCGCATGGACAAGTAGGCGGGCAGGACGGTGAGCGTCTGGCCCATGAACTTGCTGCCGCCAAGGCAGCTGATTGCCGCCTGGGCCGAGTAGGGACTTACGTAGGTGATGGTGGCCTCTCCTTTGGAGCGACCAGTTAGCTTGTTCTTGTAGACAAAGATCTTTGGCTTGCCGGAAATATCGTCCAGCTTGATCAGGCCCAGTTTGCCAAAGAACATCATGATGTCGTTCTTGGTCACGTTGAGGCGCATGCCCAGCACAAACACCGTCTCCGGCTGAATGACGTACAGCTCCTGGCCAACGGTCATGTAGGCAGAATGAGAAGACATCGGCATGGGTGGTGGATAAACGATATATGGCGTTGTGTCCACCATGGCGGATTGGTAATGCTCGCCTTCCCCCACGCCATCATGCGAGTCGTCATCATTTTCGTTGCCATTTTCGTCCTTGTTTTCCTTAACCATTTGGGTCATCTCGCCCCGTTGGCAAAGATCCGAGGACAACTCTGCCTCCGTGTCCAGTGTGTCCCGCTCCGCTTGGCACGAGGATGAGCTGCTGGTGGAGATCTGGCTCTCCTCGTTCGCCTCGCAAAAGTCATCTTCGTGCTGTCCGATTAGCAGAGAACCGCTGGCATCGCCACTACCATCTTCAAAGCGATAGATATCATTGTAGACGGTCCGCGGGCTCAAGCCAGAACCCGATCCCATCGTGGCACTGTGGCCGGGCCCAAGTCCTAGGGCAAGGCTGGGACCCGAGCTAACCACATAGCTGGTGTGGACAATTTGGGATTGATGTTGTGCTTGCGGCAACTGCGATTGCAGCTGATCGCCGACGTAATTTTGAGGAGCGTAAAAATGATTAGTGTACACCATAGTGGCGGCCGTTATGTCCATGGTGGGTAAAAATACTATTAAAACCACTTGTCTGTGGAGCCGTTAACACTGATCAAACACGAACCGATTCTTTTGAAATAATAAAAACTACTGAAATCTTTGATAAACGTCCAAGACACTTCGAAATGTAAAATGAACTGAGTTTGACGGCTCATTCTGAACTGACAGGATGCCTAGACGCCTGCCTCGGTTGCTGGGATTTCGCTGAATTATTGCTGATGGACAGAGTTGTGTTAAAGATTACCATACCATAATATAAGACTTTTCGGTCAGTACAAATCTGGCTGTATCTAAAAATGAAACTATGGGAAAGATGTTTTCTAACAAGAAAACTAGGTCAATATGGATCCAGACTTGTATATATTTCTTATTTCAATCTTAGACCTTCAAACGAAAATAATAATTAACTTAATCATATATTATATGTATATATATATATCAAAAATATTCTCATATTTGTAAAGTTTCTTCTATTACCTTCAAACCTTTTTAAAGACAGAATTATAGTAATACCTTTGACATTCGTATATCGAATCGAAAATTCCAAAATAACTTCTAAATATACACACTTTTATGAGAGATTCGACCTGATTATGCAATCCTCGTCAGAACGCACAGGAGAACTATGCAAATTTTAGTGATTGGCAGCTAATATTGAGCCTGTCCAGCGACCACTTGTGCAGTTTTCTGCTGACTTTGCACTTCGCTTGCGTCCACTGGAAATTGATTCATAATTTTCTCGCATTTTCACTTTAATCGGAAAACTTTGATTACATTTCCACGGCGACGGAAGTAATAGTGGACACCTGAGATAAAATGGTAGAGCTAGACAGATTAAGAGGACAGAAAAGGATGTGGTTTTTTGAAAAATATATATTTGTAAGTTAAAATTTAGTTGTTTATTTATGAAATAAAGAATTTCAAGAGAAATTTCCTAAAGAGAGTGTTTAAGTACTTAATTTTATGTACCTGCTGATATTTTCAGACAAACCAACCCAGCATTCGCCTCTGGTTGTCGTTAATATTTTTTATAGAACTTAGTCTATACTTATCAAATTTTATATATAATTTAAATTCTATTCAATATTGCTATAGACGCTTCAAATCCATTTTTAATACCTTTATTCCAGATACGCCCTAAGCAAAATTAACAAATAAAACCGAATAAATTTTTATCGCTTAGAAGTCGTTTTATTGGGCACAGAGGGTCGCTGCGATTCCAATCAAGCTGCCCGGCCCTCATCAAGCCAATTAGCTGCCAATTACCTTACTAATGACCAACCACATTAACCCCTCGATGGCCAACGAACTGGCGGACACAAGAATAATGCCCGACCACCGGAACGTGGACACTGAAGACATGTTTATTAATATCCCGGTCATTGGCCCGGAACTGGGAACCCAGGGCCAGGACTAGGATCCTGGACCCGGAACCTGATAAGCGGAACCGTTGCCGATTGTCGCCAAGCTCGCACGCCATTTTCACCCGCAATTCGCTTTTATGGCCGCCTCTTTACGAGCCACGCCCGCTGACCTTATCGTGGAGTCCAAGGGACAGACGGAAGACCGGCTTCATTAGCAGCCCTCTCGCTGGGGTGTCAATTTCTCCGGAAAGTGGACAAGGGGCTGGTTTCAGGGTACTCAAGTCCGTTGGCAGGACGCTCATTAGGTCAGCGTCTTTCGTTTAGCTTTATTTTGCGCCACAACTTTTGCTTTAACCCGTCGGATGTTCCCCCAGAAATAAAGTAAGCGGAGCTGGCATTCTGGCCAAGGCAACCACCGCCAACATGAAATTAAAAATCAACTGTCTTGAGGGGGAAGATATATACACAGCCCGAGAAACGGCGAAATGGAAACTGTTGCTGGCAAAAGTTCTGCCGAATGGATGGGGGAACTTTGTGCGCTCATAAAAATCGAGACAGCGAAAATTGTCTTGCAGGATAATTGCACAAAAGTTTGACTTTGAAGCTCGTCGGTAATTGAAAAGACAAAAGCGCAGCCAGCATAGCAGCAAGTGAAACTAGGAGCGGATTGGAACTGGAACACAGAGAAGTGACTTCATCAGCATCTCTCAATGCACACACTCTGCAGATCTCGCTGCTGCAACGGCTATGGCTTTCATGTTGTCCTTTGGAGGAGCAGCTAATGAATTGGCTGACTGCCGGAGCCAGAGTAAACACTGATTGGATATCGAGTATCGAGTGTACACCCACTTCAACTCCCCTCTGCCACGCCCCCAAGTCCAATTAATGGAAACGCACGAGCGGCGGCGGCGGGGGAAAATCAATATTCATAAAATGTAATCCACATTTAATTGAGATAGATTACCCGCATTCGTGTGCAAGCGAATGGGTTTAATGAAGGGGTTAACTATCTTTAAGCTGAAATCGAATCCAGAAACACGCCTTACTACTCACGACACTAAACTACTCCGGAAAAGTGTCATCTGTCAAATAAAGGAAGCTAGCTTGAGATAATTTATGTGGGAGTGGAATTTATTGAGAAAATATAAACAATAAAGAGACTCTTCAATTCATATGAGTTTAGGATACACCTTCTGCCAAAGAAAGAAACTGGTTCCTCTGAAAAAGTACACTTTTTAAAAGAAAATATATAATAATTAATTTAAGACCAAGCTAAGTATGCCAAAAAAAAAATCGATATCGGTAATTGACTCAAATCCATATATAAATGGATATTTTACCATTGCTATACATATATTCTATATCTTTCGACTTAAGTTCAATATTTTTATAGAACATCATCGATATAATATCATTTCAAAGGTAATGAAAGAGAGCTGAAAATGAATCGAATTCTACAGATGGAAAAACCAAGGCCAAAGCCTGGATTTAACTTTACTGCCCCTTTTTTTTTGGGGTTATGCAACTGCCACAGACATATTACCCACACTCTCACCCCCGAATAAACCCGAACACACAAGCCATAAAATGTGTACGTGTCTAAATTTTAATATGCTTGCCAGTTGCCAGTTGGATTGTACGAGTTGTGCGAGTTCCGAGGAATGTAAGTACAGATCCTGTACAGCTGCGGAATGTGTGTGGGCGGCTGTGTGTTTGCTAGTCCCTGTTTATTTGACTTGCTACTTATTTATTACGCAGCATAATGAAATTTCACGTAATCCTCATTAAAGCCAGAACAAAGGCACCACACCCCGGCGCGGGGCAGGGGTTCTGTTTCGGATTCGAATGCGGATTCGGGTTTGTGCAAACAACTTGAAGACTCCACTGAACGCGGCATTCAAATCTCAGTCATGACTCAATTTCAGTGAAAGAGAGAAACTCCGAGGACGAAGATGAGGACGAGGACGATGCTGCTCCACAGATTATCGACTTTTGAAGCACCGGCAGCCCAGACACAAAAGCCAGTCAGACGTCTCCATCGCCCACACGTCCAATACAAATAAATCAGACAAAGCATATAAATCTAAATTGTATCGCATTGTGGCGCATTTCGCCTCACCTTCGACTGCTTTATTGGCAAATTGGCGATGGGGACTTGAGATGAAGGGGGGATTGGCCTTTGTGCGCCAATCCACTGGGCTCCACCGAGCGTTCCTGTTCCCTGCACCTGAGAGATTCTCGGGAATCAGGTTTGGTCTGGTATTGAGTATCGGTTCAGTTGGCTGCCACGTTGATTTCCCATCGATTTTGGGCTGCTGCACTGTAAATACCTCTCACCCTCTTGAGTGCTGACAGAGCAATTATCGAGCTGAAATTTCAGCACTCACTCAAGGACTTAGGGAACTAAGAAACCAAGGAGCAGAGTAACCAAAGAGTCAAGTAATAAAGCTTAGTTATTCCGAGCTAGGAGATGTGACTAAGCCGACCCTCAACAGATATGGCATTTCCACCCTAAACCTGGCTGAATCTGGACCACAAATTGTAGAGGATGTAGTGAAGATCGTCCCTGTTAAACATCACCATTAGGAAGAGAAAGGACCTATCATCCGTTTGATTAGCATTTATTTATAACTATGTTAAAAATTTACACAACTCGCAGATGTGCATATATTATGTATTTAAATGTTTACCCATTTCTAACCCACTCTCCATCAATTAATTATTGAAACAATCAATGTAGTCAATTATGTATAAATCATAATAGTATTTTTTCGCTCACAGAATTTACAAACGTGCCCGAGGGCATTCAAATTGTTTTTATTACGGGTTCTCGCTCTTTAACCAAAAGAAATTAACTGAAATATTTTTTTACCAAAAGCAAAAGTAGCTTAATATTAATATGATATGATAAAACCTCGATTTATAAACAACAATTAAATCGCACAAGTTGCTGAGTTGCTAAGCTGCTATGAATCGTACCTGGGGACATTACGCATACGCCCCTGAATCTGAGCCTTCTGTTGTGGCTTTCGTCGCCGTCGTCGTCTCGGGGCCATTGTGCAGGCAGCATTAGCCGTAATCCACTGGGGCTAATGCCTCGTTTAACGCTCCAGAGTCCGGAGTTCGTAGTCCGGAGTTTAAGCGCTTTCATGTCGCTCACAGTTGTGGCTGCGCGTACAAATCCCCAAATTGCGTAATAAATAAAATGCATTTGCGTGGAAAATTAGGAAGTGGCAGAGAGAGGGAGAAGAAGCACCATAGAGATGGTGGAGGGAACAAATTCAAATTTCTACATTTTCATATTTTCACATTTCTTACATTTTCATAATGTAAGCTGCAGAGTCTGCCATTTCACAGAGAGCATAAATCTTGCCAAGTACTCAGACGCAGACACAAACAAATCGCCTTGGACATTTCTTCGTGTGTCTTGAATTCCCTTTTGCATTCACAAATCGAAGGATTACCGAGTTGCTTGTTTTTCGTCCTTTAAAAGCTACGCGAAACGAAAATGAATGCAAGAATTTCTCAATTCACAACTAGTTCGGTTTGAACTTGGGCGGGCTCTTTTTGCCTGTCTCCGCTCGGCAGGATCCGAGGCACTTCATATCCAATTTCAGGCTATTGACACAATGGAGCACCCTTGAGCAGTGGCACTCCTCCTCCCGAGGCGGAGAAGAACATAAAACGAACTAAATAAATAAACTGGGAACCTCATTTGGAGCCATAAAAACGAACTTTCGAATGCAAACCAAAAAGTTAGAGAGACGACGTCGCCCCTTTTCCAATCAGAGGCCCATTTGGAAAAGTTTTGCGACATTTGGCAGCGCAATGAAATCCGCTTGAAAGTCCCACCATCCACCCGAGGAATCACAACTCCAGCTGTCCATCAAAGGCTTACCTCAGAGTCTGTTGGCGCATTCCATTCTAAGCCTTGGACGCTGTGTCCTGTTGCCACGCGGCTAAATAGTTGCCACAATGGGGGGAATGCCTTTCATCTCGGCGGCATCTTCGAGCATGAAGCATGGAGCGGAGGCAGCCGGCAAACTTATCCGCGCAGAAGCACTGTCCTTTCATTCAGCCGGAGAGCTGAATCAGCGAGAGGACTCTCCAGGAGCCAATTATAAACAAAAACAAAGGCATGCAACAGATAGGCGCTACCATGGCACGTGGTAACGCATAATAAGGTAAGTAAAATTAATGAGAATTAATTATATATATTTTTCTTTTATTTTTGTATATAATCTTAATAATAAGTTTGATTTTAAAGGAAATATTTAAGTATTTGAAAAACATTGTATAGGATTCAGTTCATATAAAGGTGTGTGTCCTTGATAGACTGGGAACAGTCAACCTTTTGGTGAAGGTTTGGGTCCTTATAAGTGAGAACACTTTCAACAGTCAATACAGCCACCCTAAGCTTAGGAAAAGGAATGAATTTTAAGCTGTTGCAGAAGGAAGTAGCCTTTATCAGTACCATTTTCAGAATAAATAAAACAAATAATACATTTAAAATTAATAAATATATAAACACAAAATTGTAGAATATTCATTATATTTTAGTATTATACTTACAAAGTAATTGAAACTATTTTACTCCCAGAAATAAGTACTCCTAGATGTGTTTTTGCCTATATTTAGAGATTTTTTATGAATAATAGGGATGTTAAGAGCCCCTTAAATATACATAGGTCAGTAATAGCTTTAATATTTTTCCTAAACTTCTCTAAATATAAATTAAAATTAAATAAGAAATAACCGCCTACAAATTCCAAGCAGAACCGCTAACTGGGAACATCACCACATCACTCCAGCAACCCTCGACCAAGGACCACCAATCAGAACGCTCGGAACTGTTGCCCATTCAAAATGGCCTCCAAGCAGATGCCGCCATCCAGAGGGGAGGAAAATCCAATAAGCAAAACTCGCATCCGAACCGAGCTGACTTCACAGGCCGCGAGGACAATCAGAATTTATTGCAACTCAGTCTTCCAAGCAGAACGGACCCAAGGTCTTCCAATTGCACCGCGATTAGCTACCAAATCGGACAGACAGTCATCATGCAGCATCCGCATCCAGGTGACCAGCCCACCTACATGCCCGAGGTTCCCTTCCAGCCTCTGTGGGGCCAAGAGGCACCGCCGCCGCCGCCCATAGTGCCCTACCAGGAGCTCATCGCGGGCTTTCCCTGCACCGATTTGTGTGAGTAGCCACCGCCTAAAGGATATCCCGAGAAAAATATAAAGAATACATATCTCTCTTAACTAATAGCCTTGTGGCAACGTTCGCAAGTGGCTCCTTTGGTGCCGCAGCGGCCATCCACCAATGGCAGGGCCAATGGCTCCTCCAGTTCCTCGAAGAAGACACGCCGTCGAGTGGCCTCTATGGCTCAGAGAAGAGCCGCAAATATCCGCGAGCGTCGCCGGATGTTTAACCTAAACGAAGCCTTTGACAAGCTGCGACGGAAGGTGCCCACCTTTGCCTACGAAAAGCGGCTCTCGCGCATCGAAACCTTACGGCTGGCCATCACCTACATTGGCTTCATGGCGGAGCTGCTAAGCGGCACGCCCTCAAACTCCCACAAGTCCCGCTCGGATGTCTATGGTGGAATGAATGGACACCATCAGGCGGCACCGCCACCTATCCATCCGCATCATCTGCACCCGGCGGCGGCCTATCAGCGTGACTTTGCCTCGCCATATAACCACAGTTTGGCCTAAAGAGGTTTTAAGGGATCGTATTTATTATCGATTATTATAATATAGCCCTAATGTGAGTTGGAGCTTTAAGGAGATTGTTAGCTTACAACAGCTTAAACAGCTTAACGTTTGTTTTATAAAAATAAATAAAATATTATACACGCAAAAGTGGTATCAGTGTAGTATGTGGATTCAGTGGTTTGAGACAAAAGAACATAAATATTAAAAGCCATTTGTAAATATTTTATATCTGAAATATTTATGTGAAATTTTAAGAAGTGTTTACTGTAATTTTCAAGTTTTTGCACACCTTTCCGGAATAGACTTTGGTTCACAAATTAATTCTAACAACAACGGAAACCAACTTTGGAAAGCCGAAATTAGTATAAAGTTGCAGTTTGTCATTGGATCATTGCATTGAATAAAAAAGCGATCATAACTAAGCACAAAAAGCAACAAATTCAAATAGGAAACCATTTCGCTGCTAGTTCTTTCTTCATTACCAAATCTGCATACTGACTTTATAATACTAAGAAATCAAAATTTTGTAACTGCCTACCAAATTTTGTAAATATTCCGAAAAATGGTTTTTCTTTCTAACATGACTAGAAAGACTTGATTGTTGATTCTGATCAAGAAAATAAATGATTTATGGGGTCGGAAATGTCTTTTCAACTGCATAGCAAACCTTTGACTAAAGTTAGAATGTCAAACGATTCTTATCACCGATCGAACTATCTTAAGTAAAGTATTTGGTTTATATGTGATTTATTTATTTATTAAAAAAAATATGTTTCAAAAATAACTCAAATAACCATATAAATCTAAACAAATCCAATTAAATTAGTGTAAATAAAAAATCGTTGTCTAATGTGGTGACTTTAAAGTCAAAAGTACCACCAACATACACCTGATAATCCCCTTAATTCCGGCTGGCACAACCCGCACTTGTTTCTGAAAAAAAAACCAAACCCAACCAAAGCAAACCATGTCCTGATTTGCGTGCGAATCCCTGCAGCTGCTGGCAGGGAAGGGAACACATGTCGGTGGCCTCGATGAAGTCACATTGCACAAAGAGGAGGCTTCCTTAGCGGACCCCGAAAAAACAGAACGAACTATTATACAAAATTTGACAAGGCAAACAAAGCGTGAAATTATTATTAATAAATTGATGCGCTGACGAGGGGAGGGTCGGCAATTCAAAGTCAATTGTAGCAACCCCTAACCGAGGGCAGCAACAGCAACAGCCCAGGAACAAGTGTAACACTTGAGGGATTGCCTAAATACCAAGGAATTTTTGCGTTCAACGCCCATTTCCAGCAGATTAGCGCCCCTTTCCCTTTCCTGAAAGAAATTAATTCGGAACGGATATTGCAAGGACATCGGGCTACCTGGGGAGGGTTGCTGCTCTTGTTTTGGTAGTTTGGTGTACAATATGTTTTGATGAATTTGTGACACTTCATGCCGCATTAAAACGTATCCCAATATGCACAGACGACCCTAAGGGTGGCTCATGCCATCCCTTTTTCATACAAAGTGGCCTCACGTGTCGGCGATTAGCAAAGCAGCAAGAGTTATCTATAGTTATCTCTGCATCCTGATCTATCCTGATCTTAACTCCCAGAGATGATTCTTCCGGCACCTTTGCAGTTTATTAAATGTTTTAACACTTCTCTGCCCTGCCACGTGCAGCTTATTAACCGATTCCCATAGAAAATCGTTGGGATCAACCCACTACTGAGATTGCATGACTTGCCTCCCTCTTCGGCTTTGTATGTCAAATCGCTATGACAAATTAATTGAATTTCGTTATAATTTCGGGCATTTTTCGCTATTTTTCGACACATTTTTTGGGACTCAATTAGGGCAGAAACCCAATATATATTAGGTCATGATAGATGGGTCTTAGCACAGCAGCTGTTTGAATTTTTGCAGGGGGACTTTTCTTACTCACTTTGTGCGAATTAATAGGTTGTTCCAGCCAACTTATCTAAGATAACTTGGAAAGCAACAATCATGTTTGCCTACTGACTTCATAAATTTCAATCATACAACCCACATTCCCTATCACTACGCACTTATCGATTCTAGACGTACGAGCGTGTGAGCGAAGCACTTGGGTTCAGTTTGCAATCGGGAACGGAGGAGAATGTCGAGTCAAATTCTAGTAACGCAGCTATCCCAAGAGGTCTCCGTGCCTGCCTGGCTGGATCAGCAGGAACTGGAGCGCGTGGCCAGGCAGGAGATTCCGGATTTCAGGAAAATCGAAAGCACTCGCTGCAAGTGGGAGATGCAGCTGTCTCAGCCAGCTCTCTTTGTTCAGCTTCAGGTGCTAATTGCAGGTAGGAAAAATTAACAAACTACATAGAGATATTCCCAACTGATAATTATAATCTATAATTTGACAGACAACAAGAAGCGCCTTGTGAGGTACCTACTCAAGTCCCCGGAATCGGTCTCAAGTGGCCTGAAATTACCCATTCAGGGAGACTTCTCTGTAGAGCGGTACATGTACGAAACCGTGCTGCCCGCCCTGGAGCAGCTTTACAAGGATGTGGACAAGGTTATCCACTTTAGTCCTTTGAGCTACCAGTCAAAGCAAAATGCAAACTGCCTTTATTTGGACTATGTCTTAGCCAAGGGTTACTCCGTGGGCAATACCCGAAAGGGTCTGAATGTAACCGCCATGGAAGCGGTGCTATCGAAACTGGCCGCTTATCATGCCGCCACAGCTTGCTATATAGAGAGGAATTCTGGCAAGATTAGGGAGCTTCCAAAGCTTAGCGGAAACCGAGTGGGTGCGGTTGCCGAGCTCAAGAGCTTGTTGCAAATGAAATTTCATGAGAGTCTCCGATCGAACGATGCCCGAGAATACGAAGATAAGGTGGTAAGTTATGCTTTTGCTTCTAATAAGTGATACTTTTGTATTAATTGCGAAATATACCCCTCAGAAATCATTTCAAAAGTATGTGAATGCCCAAGCTCAAGTTCTGGATGTTAAAAATTCGTTTAATGTTATCCTCAATGGATCCTGTTTTTCCAATAACTTGCTCAACCAAGTTGATGCCTTTGGGAATGTTAAGGACTCTCTCTTCAGCGACTTTCATGCTGCTAAATACGGTCCAGCGGCTTACGATCTTTTCAGCTTACTCCTAACAGCTCCTGCTGAGAAAACTTACCGATTTGATGGTTATGTCAAGTTCTACCACGATCAGTTGGTGGCTAATTTGAACCTTCTGAAATACCGGGGAAAGAAGCCTAGTCTAACGGATCTTCAGTTGGATTTGCTGAAGTACGGTCATTGGGGTAGGTCTTGGAAATATGTTTATTTATTTAATGATTACTAATTGAGTCTTAAATAGGCTTCCAGGTGGCCACGGAAGTTTTGCCAGTAGTTCTTTCGGCCTTTGATACCAATGATGACATCGATGAGGTCTTCAGGAACCCAGTCTTTGGGGAGCAGGTGAGGGAGCTACTGCCTTGGCTGGAGAATCGTGGTTATTTCGAAGAGGACTAGGGACACTTTTTATAATGCAAATAAATTTGTGTGCTACGAATAAGAGAACATGGCGCTTTTGTTGTTTCTATGAAAGGACTTCTTGAAGGGAAGACTTCTTGAAGGGAAGAAAATACATCTTTTAAGCTAATATATAAGATCGTTAAATGAATGCAACCGCCCAAAAGTAGATATTGATATATGTCAAAGCGAAAACTTTAAAAAGAATTCGCAGTGTCATGTGTGTGTAGTCATTAATAAAGTTCTCCCCATTGTGTTAATGAACAGCAACGAACCTCAAATGAAATCAGCAAGCGTTTTGATTAACTAACAAGAAAGGAAGCTAACTTCGGCACGCCGAAGTTTGTATACCCTTGCAGATTGG
>JAEIIJ010012344.1:0-12305 GCA_018904815.1 Drosophila ogumai | reverse complement strand
TGATTCCCAACTAGTTCTAGCATCTTCGGAGTGGTAACCCAGCTGAATGTGGAGTTCGAGTGGTAAAGAAAAAATTTAATTAGAGACTTAACTTAACGCCTTATAAAATCGCCTGTTGATGCTGATTAATTATATACATATGTATTTGTTTTTAAATGTTGACTACAAAAAACACCTTGCAAGAATATAACTCGCTCAAAGTCGTATTAAAAATACTATAAACTCGAGTATGTATATATAGGAATTTTTTTGCATACAAACATATGTATGTATGTAGCTATTTTCAAAAGTCAATACGGTTTGTAATTAACATGATTTTATCCCATATACGAAATCGCTGTTATATATGATATATTAAAAAAGGACACTTTGACCTTTCGGTTCAATCGTCAAGTGTATATTGCCCCGCTTGATAGACACGAGACCGCTTTTCGCATAATGTTTTCAGTTGTCTGTTTGAGGCACTTTCCCGGCACACACACTCCTCGCAACCCTCAATGGCTTTTATTTTATACGCATTTCACCATTTATGTGCAATTTTTATGCGCCACCTGCCAGCGCAGGAGGCAGAAGGCAGGAGCCAGGACCAGGATCCAGGCTATCCAACTCGCATGCACAAATAATTGCAACATATTAATAATGTCTGCGGCCCCTCTTTTATGGTTTTCAATTTGATGCGAGCAGTTAATAGTCCAACACACACACATACACACACGCACACGCACAAAGCTGGAGGAAATCGCATGAAATTTAACAAATTTTTCTTGGCTCCCCGAGAAAAGACAAAGACATTCCCCCTCACTCCCACTTTGTTTTTGCTGCCAACTTTAATACCAGCTTATTGGCTTTGGGAAGCTGCCATTCCAAAAAAAAAAGAAAACAAAAAAAAAAGGCGAGAAGGAGGCAAAACCAGGACAACTCTTGGCTACAAATTTTGATGAGCTCAGCAATCTGAACGCACACGACGCATGGGGCAAACGAGCGAAGGGGGGGAGTCCTCCGAAAAAAGGACTCCTCCCAAAACCCAAAACACGTAGTTGCTGTTCGGCCCGTCGTCTCCCGTCACGTTATACGTAACGTAATGAGATTTTGCGGCAGCTTTGTGCATTGCAGCAACGCTTCATGGTCCAGGTTGTAGGCACCGTGTTCCATGTTCCGGTTTCCGTAATCCCATAGACCATGTTCCTGGTCAGGCGCCAAAGGAAGCCACATATGTACGTATTTCATTCTCAATTCGTATCAGTCGAATATTTCAAAGAGTTCAACGTCCTGGCCAATTAATCAGCTTCCTTCGATGCGGGTGAGAGAAATTATGTATTTTTGAGATTTTACTGGGTATACTTATATAGGTTTTGAGTCATAAAAATTAAAAAAGAGTTTTAAAATACTTGATAAATCTGGCTTAGTCTCAGAAAAACCAAAGTATATACCGGGTTTTGCTCCTAAAATATGTTATAGCATACTTTTAGACACCTTTTTTAAAAAGGGATTTAAAATCTCAGTATTAAGTTTTTATATTTTAATCATTCCTCCTTAAGCGTTATATACTTAAATATTTTATTGCATACTTTTAGACATTTTTTAAAGCGAATTTTTGCTTTAAATGTAAATTTTAAAACAAGATTTTGTTTCACAGCTATCTTAAATTATTTAAATATATATCTTTAACTTTTATGACAACCAAAAAATTTTAAAAATTTCCATAATGTTTTCCCATAAGCCGGGTTAAATAAAAAGAAATTATCATGCCATATAAGCGAAACGTTCGTCAGGCTTACAGGGTCGGTCCCTAACCCCAATTAAGTCCTTCCATTTTTTGTTTATCTCTTGGCATTATTTTTCATCATCACACGCTTACACATCCGCATGACATGACAATTACCGGCCAAATTCGGGGCACAACAATTAAGGGGACTCCTCTTCAACCTCTGAAGGCCGCAGCCACCCCTCTCAGTAGTGTGGAAAGTGCCATTCCATTTCCATTGCCATTTCCATTTGGCCGCCATTATAAATGCCGGGAAATTTACTTAACGCTAATGCGTTCAGCGACCAAAGTTAAAGCCTAATTACGTTAAAGCCAAAAGACGTCAACTAAGACAGCCAAGTCCAGACGGCAAAAGAGGGAGACAGAGGGAGAGAGAACGCTGACAGAATCTTTGGCCACCTTTCTTTAGCCAGACAGGACACCTTGTCCAACTGCGCAGACCACAGACAGACGGTTCACACCCGGCCACAGAGGTGACTGGGACTGGGCCAGGGATTGGGGCTTCCAGGGGCGGCAGGCTGTGGCAGTCCATAAATATCTATCTGTCGGCAAATCTTGGTCCAACTACAGCTTGGCCAGCCAGCCAGGCAGCAGAACGCATCTGTTTATACCTTGGCATTGCTGTCTTCAGTCCTTGCTACCCTGTAATCCCCTAAAAGCAGGCATAATGGTTTCAGAGAAGCAATTAAAAGGAAACAAGAATAAAACGCAGCTAGCAGCCAAAGCGAGAAGACCTAATACTTTTCTGGGTTATTGAGAGTTAAATTTTATATAGAATGTAAATATACGTATTTCGATTTCACGCTTATCTGGGCAAAAGGGTAAGTCAGCCCTGACAAGTGACGATGGAGGACGGTTACTGCTTTGCAAACATTTCAAACGATAAATGCTTCAAGTGGCTTTTGGTGTGCTGTCATCTCTCCATTTGAGAGTTTTCCAAGGATTTTCATATATATGTATATAGGAATCTCAGATCAAGTAGTACCGGTATCAGGGAACTAGGGTATTTCACTTAAGTGGAACATCTTGCCTTGGGCACTGCAAGGATCTTAACAATTCATAGCACACTTTTCGTTGCTTTCATTTTTTCAATTTTCCAACAATTCACGGCATACTTTTAGTTGTTTTCAATTCCTCGGATAGTTGAAGTTCGCAGTTGGAATCTGGCTACGCATCGAAATGATACGCCTTCAAGGGTATTCAAGGCACTGCTTCCTTGTCTTTCGATGCCGTGGCCTTCCTCTTCAGTTTGGTTGTTGTTTCATCTGTTGTTGTTTGGCATTGTTTGCATTAGTTGGTGGTGGTGGTGGTGGTGGTGGTCCATGCTATAAGTGTTGGTGTAACTGTTGGTGTATTGCTGTTGGTGTTGGTGTTGCTAGTGCTTTGCTGGCTGCTGTCGCCTTGGCATTGTTCTTGGATTGGCATTGTCATTGTCATCTGGGCGGCGTCCTTGTTGGTCCTGCACGTTAATTGTTTCACGTTCGGATTGTCCTCAACTTGGATTGGATTGGTTTGGATTGTCAGGATGCGGCTGAGGCTAAGCCCGGGGCGGGTAGCATGACTTGGGGGGGGGACTAGGAACTCTATTAGTTTTAATTAAACAGCTGAGCGTCTGAGCCAACTAATTATAGTGAATGCCAGGGACGGCGAGCAGCGGCGCCTCCGTTCTGTCCGGTTTTAATCATTGTAATTAATGTGCGCTTGTTAATAACAATTAAATGCGTTTTTTCCCCGGTTTTCCGTTTCTTTTTTTTCTGCTATCTTTTCTTTTTTTGCCAGCGTCTTGGGCTTGAGCCCTGGCTTGGCTTTGGCTTTGTCTCGAGCATTGCCTGGCAACACAATTAAGCATTTAATCAATACAATTAAAGCCTTGGGCTCAAGCGAACATCATTAAAAGAAGGGCAGCTTTGGTGGGGGTGGTGGTGGGGGGGGGGTTCAACTAAGGCAAACGGTCATATAAAAATAAACATAAAACAAAGCAACAATTCGAGCAACCCAAAAGCAGAAAAAAGCAACAGTCCAATGAATGGCGGCAAGTAAAAGACTCGCTAAAGTTCGAGAAAAGCCTAGGGAAACGACTTTAAAATACCCCGGAGTTTTTGAAACAAATAAGATATACTCTAGAGATTTTAGAAACTCACTTTTTTTGGAGTTTTGAAAACGTAGAAAAATAGTTTTTAAAGCTATAAAAGAGACCGAAATTTTAATTAAAAAAACAAGGAGGCTGCCGAGATCGACCCCATGGAGCGTAGTGCCAAACGACCCCGGAAAAACAAAAGGAAAAATGAAGAGCGAAGAATGGAGAATGGAGAGTGAAGAGCGGAGGGAGATGCGAAAGCTGGATTAAAACTTTTTCTAGGAACCAAATTTAAGCCGCACACAAGGATGCCGCTGGAGCGCTGGGAAGGATGCGGGCATGTCCCGCCGCTGCCTTTATCTTTTTGCCAACTAAATCCCCAGTGCGCGATGCCTTTTATGACTTGGGGAAAAACAAAGAACAACAAAAAAATGATGGAAATTCGAAGGGAAAGCGGTGGCAGCAGAAAAACAGTGCAAGTTTTTACGCAAATAAACGCACGTATTTTCACAACTTTGCGCCACTTTCATTTTCATTTTCATTTACATCGTCCGCTGTCCGCCCTTTTTTTTGTGTGTCTTTGTACCTTTTTTCCTCCTGCCTGGCTTGTCTCGGAAAATGCCGAAAATTCGCCGCTAATGGAAAATAGTAATTACAATAATTTGCCCGCTCGCCGCCGTTGCCTTTTTGCATTATTTATGCCATAGCTGCAGGTGGTGAAAATAATAACCAGCATTAAGCCGTCAAGTTGGGGCTATCTGTTGCTTTCCACCTTCCACGCTTATATAAGGTGTACATCTATATACAATATATATGTGTGTGTGTGTGTGTTTGGTGTGCGTGAGGAAATTAATAATAAATCAAAATTAAATGTTTGCTTACTTGACACTTTAGCTTCCACTCCGAGGTCCTGGGACGTCCTCCTTCGGATTTTCTTGGACGTGTGTCCGCCTCTGTTTTATTGCTTTCTGCTGAGTTTTACGTTTTATTTATTTATTTATTTTTTTTTTTATTTCGCTTTTTGTTTTGCTTTGCACCGGAAAAAAAAGAACGACAAAAAAATTAATACCGCCGAATCGAAACTGGAAAAGTCTACAGCCTCAGAAACACCGCGTTTATTGTTTATTGCGAATTTCCATCATCCAAACTCATAAATGTAAAGAGAAAAACTTGGTAAATTAATCTGCAATTATTTATTTCAGTTATTCTGCAAACAAGGCTGGCATTAAGATCTCCCAAACTCGATTATATAGCCGCTGTTCCTGGCCACTGACCAACAATGGTATCAATCAGGATCAGGGGGGTTTATGTATATATATATATTCTTTTCAATTAACGGAGGCGAGAACAACAACCGAACTGAATTGACAAATCGAATTTATGATTTAACAGGATTTTGTTTTCTTTGTATTTTTTTTCTCACTTGGCTTAATATTTTATGCCCCAAAAAAAAGATAAATAAATAAAACGAAGTAAAGCTGGCTACATGACTTTTACACGCTTTTAAAACGCAACATAAAAAAAGACAACAACTTTTAGCAGCTTTTTTACGCTCACTTTTATGAAGTTTAGGGAGGGCAGAAAAAAAAAACAGAGACAACAAACAAACAAACAAATTGCCTAAATGCTTTTTGTTTTTATTTTTTATGGGGTTAAATAAGACTTTCGATTTACCGTTAAGTGTTGGCTTTCGTTCGAAGATTTTTTTTAATCGATTTGTTTGATTTGTTAGGATTATTTCGATTGACTTGCAATTATTTATCGAAAACGTAGTTTATCGGTTTGTTAATTTTGAAAAAAAAAAAGGCCGACGGATTAGCTGTAGATGGTCGATGCTGAGAATCGTGATGCTCGGTGGTCACTGGTTGTTAGAGCCGAGCTCAACTTGTTGTCGCGTTGCTGCCCAAAGAGCAGTGAATCCTGGCTCGCAGAGGCTAAGGACGAGGACTCAACTCCACTCAACACAACTCGACTCGACTCGATCCGAGGATGTGCGGCCAGCAGCGACGACGATGAGCACAGGAATGAATGCGAGTCTCGGCGCCGAACAGCAGCAACAGCCGACAGGACACGAGCACGACGAGTTCCCCGCAGGACATCGTCTCGGGCTCGGCAGCAGGAAGGTGGTCCTGGCGGCAGGAACGCTGCAGCCTCATCAACGCTCTGGTGGTGTGCGTGTTAAGTGTGTGCGTGTGTGTATCCGCTAGCAGCGGCAGACGCAGCAGCAACAGCGTCCGACGGCCACACTGTAAACAATTAAATGGTTAAAGAACTTTTTTTTTTAATAATAATAATTTGATTTAATAGAATTGTTTTCAATTACAAGCAGTGCTCACATAAGTCTATAAACATTTATAATATGTGTATGTATATTTATGAAAAAATAAAAAAAAAAATTAAGGAAAATACTAATGCATATATCGCCTTGCAATCATTTTTTACAGAAAATATCT
This sequence comes from Drosophila ogumai, assembly GCA_018904815.1. Lineage (NCBI taxonomy): Eukaryota > Metazoa > Arthropoda > Insecta > Diptera > Drosophilidae > Drosophila > Drosophila ogumai. Next base: position 6,010 of record JAEIIJ010012344.1, on the reverse strand, counting down.
CTATATCGTCACCGTATCGATTTTTTAACAAAAATTCATATTTTTAAGTGGCAATAAATAAACAATGATCAATACCTTGTTAGATTTAATCGCTAAAAAAAAAAGTAATTATGCACTTGCAGGGTATTCAAATATAGGCCAGAATTTTGATTAATGAATTTTATGATTAAGGATATAAATAATATTTTTTATTTTTATTTTTTATTAGGTTAACAAGTAAGTAATTCGAAATTAAAGTTTAAACAGTTAACACCTAATAACACTTTGAAAAATTTATGTAGAAAAAACAGGTAATGACTCCTTAACTGCATTGCAAACTTCTGACTAAAATTATAATACCCATGCAATGTAATAAACAAATACTAACTTCGGGACACCGAAATTTGTATTACCTTGAATTTTGCCATGGGGATAATGGCAATTAATTCGAAAAGCTTTTCTAAGCTAGTTTTTTCTAGGTTAGCACTACATTTAAAATTTTAAGAAATCGTAATATTTGAAATTTTTAAAAACGTTTAATTTTTATAAAACTAAAAAAAAAGGCAGAAAATTTTTTTCTTGGTTAAGAATTTATACATATATGAATTAAAGGGTCGGAAATGACTTCTTCACTGCTCTTGCAAGCTTCGCACCAAACTTATAATACCTCTCAAGGATATAATAAATAAATTTTTCAAAATCTATTGCAAATTTTGGCCTTCAAACCATTAGCTTAGGCATTTTAAATTCCTTTGATCTTGCCAGGTAAAGGAACTTGACTTTTTCTCGCCGTGCAGCAGCAACAACAAGTGGAACTTTTCGGCACTCGGCTCGTCCGCCTGCATTCGTTTCTCCGCTCGCTCTCTCTTCACCCACCCTCGCACCCGTTCGTCCGACCAAACACACACACACACATGTGGGGCGCCGGTGTGTATGTATGCGTATCGTTGCGCCTCGTTATTGGTTTCGGTTTCAGTTTGTTTTTGGGTCTGGGTCCCGTTGCTTTTTCGATTTCGTTTTTGTTTTCGCTTTCGTTTTGCGCTTTCGCCTGCTCTTGTCTTGTCCCCACCCACTCCCTTCTTCCCACCGGACAGTCAGCACTTGTTGTCTCTCTTTGTACGGGCGCGTCTTTTTTTTTTGGTGTGCTAAGCTTCCGCTGGGAGGCGCCACCAATTAAAAAATTTTTCACAAATTAAACAAACACAAAATAAATCCCAAAAACTTACGGGCATCGGGAAAAGCCAGACGAGGCGACCCGTCCAGCACTTGAATAAAGTTGAGGCCCACCCCCCCAAAAAATAACCAACACACACACACACTCTCGCACACGCACACATGCTGGGGGGTGCCGGAGATTTTCATTAAGCAGATTTTGGCCTTTTTCGCTGTGGGTCAACAAAGTTTTTCCCACTTTTGTTTTTCTTCTCTATTTTCCCTGACGAGCCAGCGAAGCCAAAGTTCCACAGCAAATTCAATTACTCAACGGGCGAAGAGTATACCATTTGGCACCTGGATCCGTTCAGAATTAGGGATCGAATGCTCTTATGAATTTTTAAAAAGATGAATTCTTAAATTATTGAATTTTAAGATATTGAATATGATTACGTGAATTCTTAAGTATTCATACATTTAACAAAGTACTCAACATAAATTTTTGAATTTTGAAAATTTTGATTAATTGAATTCTTGAATATGAATTCCTGTATGCATGAATTCTTATCCTTGAATATTTTACATAAATTTTGGAGTTTATGATTTTTGAAATAAAATGAATTCTTCAATAATTATTCTATTCTAAAATGTTGAACATAAATTCTTAAATTTGTGAATTTTTGATTAATTGAATTCTTGAATATGAATTCTTGTATGCATGAATTCCTATTTCTGAATATTTTATTTAGATTTTCGAATTTATGAATCTTTAAAAAGATGATTTCTTAAATAATTGAATTCTTAAATATTGAACATGAATACGTAAATTTCTAAATATTCATCAATTTTAAAAAGATTGAACATGAATTCTTGAATTTGTGAATTTTTGATTACTTGAATTCTTAAATATGAATCTTGAATGCATCATTAAATAATTTACATAAATTTTGGAATTTAATTTTTTTTTAAATAGATTAATTCTTAAATTATTGAATTCTAAAATATAAAGCATGAATACGTGAATTCTTAAATATTAATCAATTTTAAAAATACTGAACATAAATTCTTGAATTTGTGAATTTTTGATTACTTGAATTCATAAATATGCATCTTAAATAATTTACATAAATTTTGGAATTTAAGATTTTTTAAATAGATTAATTCTTAAATTATTGAATTCTAAGATATTGAGCATGAATACGTGAATTCTTAAATATTCATAAATTTTAAAAATATTAATATAATTTCGTGGTTTCTTGATTACTTGAGTTCTTGAATTGAATTCTGGAGTTCATGAATTCTTATCCTTGAATAATCTAAATAGATTTTTGAATTCATGATATCCTAAATATTTTTTATTTATTTATTTAATTTGCAAATGAAAATATTAAATATGAATTTATGAATACTCAAATTCTTGTATTTATCAATGAATATTGAACTTGAATTCTGGAAAACTTGAATTTGAATACCAAAGATGCCAGACTGGCAAAATAAATTCAGTTAGCTGTTTATTAATAAACAAATAGAATCGAAAATAGAGAGCCAAACTCGGAGACTCACCCAAAAGCCCTCTCAAGACCTACGAAAATAGATTGTTATATAGTTTCTCTGATCTGAAAAAAGAAACACAAACATCCGCAAGTTTGGGCTCTCAGTAGACAACCGCTGCCATAATGGATCTGTTGTTCCTCAGCCGGCGTATTTTCCTGGGCGATGGCAGTCCTGACGACGTCCTGATCCATGGCGGAATTATTGTGGATACCGAGGGCATCATACGGCGTGGTGCGTATCCCATTTTTGTTTCTTTTATTGCTGCTCTGAAAAGCAAGAAATACATATAGTTTTTTAACAGTGCTGCGGTCGCCGCAGGAGGTCAACACCTATCTGTACAACACGGAGTCCGAGGCGGTGTACGACTTTGGAGACTTGGTCCTAATGCCCGGCCTTATCGATCCCAATGTCCATATTAACGAGCCGGGACGAAAGGATTGGGAGGGTTTTGTGTCGGCCACCAAGGCGGCGGCCGCCGGTGGCTTCACCACCATCATTGACCGCCCCACCAATGCCAGCCCCCCCACTGTGAGCGTGACAGGTCTCAAGGCCAAGACGACAACGGCCCGGGGCAAGATCTATGTGGATGTGGGTTTCTGGGGCGGCCTTATACCCAGCAATGGCGATCAATTGTTACCCCTGCTGGCCGCCGGTGTTATGGGTCTGCAGTGCACACTATATGGCTCCGCGCCGCCCGTCTCCGAGGAATTTCCCGCCGTCAACGAGGCCCAACTGGAGGAAGCGCTCCTTCGATTGGCCGAGGAACACGACGAGGGAGAAGCGGTAATAGCGGTAAGGTTTTATTTATTATATCAAATAATATCGAATATATTATATATTATTTTTTTTTCAGGTGCATGCCGAACTGCCGCTGCCCATGGAGATCCAGCCAGCAGACGATGCTTCGTCTCGGGAGTACACCACCTTCTTGGCCACCCGGCCTCATGCCATGGAGGTCACGGCTCTGCAGTTGCTCTGCCGCCTGGCCAGACGACACCCGAAGCGGCGGATTCATGTCCTCAACCTGAGCAGCGCCATGTGTCTGCCGCTGGAGGAGGAGTGCCGCCAGCAGGGTGGCCAGCTGACAATGGAGACGTGTCCGCACTACCTGGCATTGGCCGCCGAGGAGGTGCCCGAGTGCGGAACGGAATTCAAGACATGGCCACCAATTCGAGAGCAAGACAATCAAGAGCGGCTGTGGGCGGCATTGAGAATGGGCGGAGCTATCCGGATGATTGGCAGCGATCACTCACCGGCAACGCCTGGTGCACGAGCCCTAACCTGTGGCCGGGGGCGTGGTGACTTCCTGAGAGCCTGGCCAGGCATCAATACCCTGCAGCTCAGCCTGCCCGTTGTCTGGACGGCAGCCAACCGGAGGGGTAAACAGCTCATTAGTGTATATTAGTTTTTATAAGGAATATCATGCATACGCACTGTGGACGGGGTGTAAAGTGAAGGGCGACGAGTCCTTGTAGGATGTGGTCTTCCGGGAACGCAGCCAGGCCATATAGGACATGTCATCCCACTTGTTGGGAGTCCTGATTTCCCGTGCATTCCGAGAAGTTTGTGACTATTTATAATTCATTGTTATTTGCAAAGTGCGTCAATGCTTAACGTATTTTAATTGGAAGCCCACATCCTGTGCACAACAATACGTGTTTGTGCATGTAATGACGAGTTTGGCGGAACTCAGGACTAGTTATTTGTGGCTTAAAAGTGGCCTTCGAGGAAAATGCATTTTAATTTCTTTTGAAAAACTTGACAAACAAAATCATTAGGGTTTTGTGATTTCTTAAATTTGGTGATAAAAACGAAACAGAAAAATTTTAATTTTAAAATTTTATTGCATACTTTTAGACACCATTTTAGGAGTTTTAATTTTAATTCCATTTTACAATTTTATTGCATTCTTTTAGACACATTTTTAGGAGATTGCAAATGCGATTCTTTTTTTTTTTATAAAAAATAATAATAATTTTAAAAAAATAACGAACAACTATTATCCCCTACTCTTAGACCTATATATTAAGTATTCCAAATCAGTATATTGTATCCATTCACCTTTCCAGGATCACCGCTAGGCATTGCCGATATCCATCGCCTGATGTGCCTGGAACCCGCTCAGCTGTGCGGCCTGGCCGCCTTCAAAGGACGCATTGCCGAGGGCTACGATGCGGACTTCTGCGTGTGGTGCCCAGAGGAGGAGTTCACTGCCGGTCCGGAGCAGCTTTTTACCGCCACCAAGGCCACACCGTATGCGGGCCGCCGGCTGAGGGGCGTTGTCCATGCGACGGTGGTCCGTGGGCTGCATGTCTATCAGCAGTTCGAGGGCTTCGGCCAGCCGCTGGGCAAGGTGCTGCTCCGGAAGAGCAGCCGCAAGCTGGTCAAGTTCGTGCGCATGTGAGGGTAAACTTTGTTAATTAAAATCATTAAGAGATTTTCGGGGCTGTGCTCGTTGATATTCCGTTTCGATACCTCAGTCGAGGGAGAGTTCACTAAAGCTATGAGTTTGTCTAAGGTTTTTGTCTATAAATAAAGCTTATACGAAGTTAAATTAAATATATAACTTAAAGATCCTTTCCTAGGATATATTCTAGTGAGAAAGCTCTTTTACCTTTTGTCGTTGCATACTTTTAGACGTGTTTTAATTTCTTTTTAAATCTCCAAAGCCTTTGGCTATTTGGTTAATGTGTTTTTTTTACTTTTTCGGAAAATTTATTAATTTGTTCTTTAAGTGTTATGTTTCGTATATCAAGCAATCCTTTTGATACCCTATAATTGGTCTTCATGGAAGATATTGTAATGGTTTTTAAAATCCTTTAAAAATGTGTTGTATGCTAAAATATATTTATTCATTTTTTAATTCATAATCCCTCCCTCCCTCTCGACTTTAGTTATAACTCCGCTAATATTTTACTTAGTTCCTGAATTAGGTATATTTTAGCATACCCTTTGACCCTCTTATAGGGGAATCTCTGTAGAATTCAATTCATATCTCAAAAATTTACAAATTAAAATGCAGTATGCAGATTCATTAACCCTATAAAAACTAAACTTTGTTTTAGTTTCCCAATTAATTGTAATGCTTTCTTGGCTTAGTTAAAGATTTTTAAAGTTTAGAATTTGGAAAAGTTTTGTCAAAATTAAATAAGATACCACTTTTTTTTATTGAGAAAAACTATTTTCTGAGCCTTTTTCTTGAAGCTTAGTTAGAGTAACCCGGATCCTTAGTATCCTGGCATTCCTGGAAGTTGCCTTTTTACTGCTGTTTTTCCTTGCCTTTGCCGACTTCCTTTGAGCTTCCTTCAAGAGGACAGGAGACAGG